>SRSE01001046.1:0-105279 GCA_005024645.1 Planiliza haematocheilus
ACGAATGCTGTTCGGTCAGTGGAAGAGCGAGCCTCGCACTGCCTGGAGGTCAACATTTTTGAAAATTGCCTTGCCTGTAAATCTGCTGGTGGTGGTCGAAGTTTACGGATACCACTGCTTGACACCGGAGGAAGGGCACAAGCCCCAAAGGTCCCCAGCTCCGTCCCTTCTCCCGGTCTGAAAACACTTTGAAATTTTAACGGCACCGGGAGAAGGGCACAAGCCTCTAGCGCCTCTCTTCGCGCCCCTGGTAGTCGAACCACCCTCTACACTTAGAACATTTCCCTCTGCCTCCTCTCTTCGCGCCCCTGGTAGTCCAACCACCCTCTACACTTAGAATATTTCCCTCTGCCTCCTCTCTTCGCTCCCCTGGTAGTCCAACCACCCTCTACAGAATCAGAATCAGAATCAGCTTTATTGGCCAAGTATGTGCACATACAAGGAATTTGACTCTGGTAACTTTTACTCTCTGGTACAGTACAAACTTAAATAGCGAAATAAGAATAAAATAAATCTCAAACTGTACATATAAAATATAGGTAATATATACACCGGGGTTATTGTACAGTGAATATTTACAGGGCAGAGTCATTGTTTATTGTTCATGTGGATGGTCTCTCGCTCTGTGACTGCTCAGAGTTCATCAGAGCGACAGCCCGGGGGAAAAAACTGTCCTTGTGGCGGGTGGTTTTGGCGTACAGTGCTCTGTAACGCCGGCCTGAGGGGAGGAGTCTGAACAGTTTGTGACCAGGGTGTGAGGGGTCTGTGGAGATTTTCCTGGCCCGCTTCCTGACCCGGGACCGGTACAGGTCCTGGATGGAGGGAAGATCGGTGCCAATGATCCTCTCCGCAGCCCTGACTGTTCTCTGCAGTCTGTCCCTGTCATGCCTGGTGGAGGATCCAAACCAGACAGTGATGGACGTGGTCAGGACAGACTGGACTATTGCAGTGTAGAATATGATCAGCAGCTCCTGAGGCAGGTTGAACTTTCTGAGCTGGCGCAGAAAGTACAGCCTCTGCTGGGCCTTCTTCCTCACGGAGTCTATGTGGGCGGACCACTTCATGTTCCGTGAAATTGTGGACCCTAGGAACCTGAATGAGTCCACTTCTTGGGAACCGGGATGATGGTGGAGCGTTTGAGGCAGGAGGGGACCTCGCACAGCTCCAGGGAGTTGTTGAAGATCTGAGTGAAGATGGGAGCCAGCTGGTCAGCACAGACTTTCAGGCAGGACGGAGACACTCCATCGGGTCCCGGGGCCTTCCTAATCCTCTGTCTCTGAAAGAGCTGACGCACATCCTGTTCGCAGATCCTCAGCGCAGGCAGGGGGTCGGGTGTGGTTTGTGGAGCTGCAAGGCCTTTTGTGATGGAGATGGTGGGGGAAGTGAAAGGTGTGAAAGTCCTTTCAAACCTGGAGTAGAAGTCGCTGAGGTCCTCTGCCAGGCGGGGGCTCCCCACAGGGTGGGGGGATGGTCTCCTGTAGTTGGTGATGGTCTGCAGGCCTTTCCAAACTGTAGAGGTGTCGTTGGCAGAAAAGTGGTCCTTCAGCTTCTCACTGTACTTCCTCTTTGCTGCCTTGATCTCCTTTGTCAGCTTGTTCCTGGCCTGCTTGTACAGGTCTCGATCCCCACTCCTGTAGGCCTCCTCCTTGTCCTGGCGTAGCCGTCTCAGTTCGGCAGTGAACCATGGTTTGTTGTTGTTGAATGTGCAGAAGGTTTTGGTCTGCACGCACATGTCCTCACAAAAGCCGATGTAAGATGTCACAGTGTCGGTTAGTTCATCCAGGTCTGAGGCTGCTGCTTCAAAGACGCTCCAATCAGTGCAGTCAAAGCAGGCCTGTAACTGCATCTTTGACTCGTCCGTCCATCTCTTCACAGTTTTCACTGCAGGCTTAGCAGATTTCAGCTTTTGCCTGTAGGATGGGATGAGGTGGACCAGGCAGTGGTCAGAAAGTCCCAAAGCAGCACGGGGGACAGAGCGATATGCGTCCTTTATTGTGGTGTAGCAGTGGTCCAGAGTGTTCATGTCCCTGGTGGGACACGTCACGTGCTGTCTATATTTTGGCATTTCGACTTTGAGATTTGCTCTGTTAAAATCCCCGAGAATGATTAGCAGAGAGTCCGGGTGTGTTTTCTCCACGTCTGTAATCTGGTCGGCGAGGTGATGTAACGCCTCCGTTACGCACGCCTGCGGTGGAATGTACACACCGACCAGCACGAACTATGCGAACTCCCGCGGTGAATAAAATGGTCTACAGTTTATGAAGAGTGATTCCAAGTGAGGGCTGCATAACTTCTTTAGCACTGTGACATCTGTACACCAACCTTCGTTAATGTAGAAGCACGTTCCTCCACCCTTTGACTTCCCAGACAGTTCCGCGCAGCGGTCCGCACGGAACAGCTGGAAGCCCGGCAGCCGTAGTGCGCTGTCCGGGATGTGTTCGCTGAGCCAGGTTTCAGTGAAGCACAGGGCGGCTGAACGGCAAAAGTCTGAGTTCTTGGTTAGGAGAAGAAGCAGTTCATCCATTTTGTTAGCCAGAGAGCGGACGTTTCCCAAGTGTATGGACGGGAGAGCGGTGCGCAATCCCCGCTGCCGCAGCTTGACGAGCGCTCCAGCTCGTTTTCCGCGCCGGCGTCTCCGTCTAAATCCACAGAGCGCTGCTGCTCCTCCAACCAAAATCTCCAAAAAACAGTCTGGCTGGCTGAAAACCAAAGTGTGAAAAACTACACTTAGAAAATTTCCCTCTGCCTCCTCTCTTCGCGCCCCTGCTAGTCCAACCATTTTTTACACTTAGTGCATTTCCGCGCAGCCGACCACGGGGCGCCTTCCTCGGCTTGTGCTGGTCAGACATGCCGCTGATTTTTCACGGTCCCCCCCAGCTGGCTCAGCGCACTGCAGCTCAAGCAGACAGGTCCTGATCAGACTCCAGACTGCCTGTTGTGTCACATATAGCATAATGAGAGGCAGAGCTGGTGTAATTTTGCCAGTTTTGCAGGTAAATATGCTGTGTGTACAAATATCGCTTCTCTCGGCGAGATAAAGCGATTTGGTCATTTCTGCTCAGAACAGCCGGGCTGAGCTCCACCCTGGCTCACAATACATCATTTTGATCAGTTGCCTCACATATAGCCTAATGAGAGGCAGAATTGGTGTAATTTCTCCAGTTTTGCAGGTAAATATGCTGTGTGTACAAATATCGCTTCTCTCGGCGAGATAAAGCGATCATTTCTGTTTAAAACGGCCGTGCTGACCTCCACCCTGGCTCCCAATGCATCATTTTGATCAGTTTTTATTACAATCAGTCCGAATGGGGTGTGGGATGAGGCGGAGATGCCTGTCTTCGCCTTCCACGGGGGTGAGTGCAGGCCGACCGCGCAGCCGAACACAGTGCGCCTTCCTCGGCTTGTGGTGGTCAGACATGCCGCTGATTTTTCACGGTCCCCCCCAGCTGGCTCAGCGCACTGCAGCTCAAGCAGACAGGTCCTGATCAGACTCCAGACTGCCTGTTGTGTCACATATAGCATAATGAGAGGCAGAGCTGGTGTAATTTTGCCAGTTTTGCAGGTAAATGTGTTGTGTGCACAAATGCGTCTCTGCTGGCGAGATAAAGCGATTTGGTCATTTCTGCTCAGAACGGCCGGGCTGAGCTCCACCCTGGCTCCCAATACATCATTTTGATCAGTTTTTATTACAATCAGCTCGAATGGGATGTGAGTGTTTTGGGTCTGATAAATGCACGCATCCCCGGAGCTCTGCGCTCGTTTGCATGTATAAGCTCAAAAATTGCCACAGTTATCCAAGTAACGTGAGAGCGATCAAAGGAACCATAACTGATTAAATGAGCCATTCGCAGTTTCACTGTACCGGCCGTGTGTACTTAGACTTGCATGGCTTAATCTTTGAGACAAGCATATGCTACTGGCAGGATCAACCAGGTAGCCCAACCGTCTAAACCTCCCCAGTCGGGCGGGTGGAGGCAGGCCCCGGGCGAGCGGTGCTAGCCTGACCCACCCACCGCGAGCCGGAGGCGGTCTGGTCTGGGTTGGCCTCACCGGGGGTCTCGGAGGAACCGGGGCCCGCGGCTCGGCTCGGCTGCTTCATCCCTCCCTCCGGGGAGGGATGTATATATACACAACATACACGCTTATGTCCTGTTCGCTTTGAGAACACCGAGTTGCTTCTGGAGACGGCGCCGCAGTCTGCAGGAGCTGCCCCCCCCACCTCCCGACGGGATGGGGGGGTCCGGGACACCCTGCGACGGACTCCGTGGAAGGACCGCTGTGAGGAGAGAGACGGGGCGTCTCGGTCTCGCTACCAATGGGTGTCAGGCACCGGGATGCGGGATGGGGAGGACCGCAAGAGTCGCAGCCCCGGGCCGGGGGAGGCGAGCATGCTGGCCGGGGGAACCGACCGCAGAATGCGCCCTGGAGGTCCAGGGGCCCGCGGAGGCCCTCCGATGGCATGCCACGAATGCCGTTCGGTCAGTGGAAAAGCGAGCCTCGCACTGCCTGGAGGTCAACAGTTTTTGAAAATTGCCTTGCCTGTAAATCTGCTGGTGGTGGTCGAAGTTTACGGATACCACTGCTTGACACCGGAGGAAGGGCACAAGCCCCAAAGGTCCCCAGCTCTGTCCCTTCTCCCGGTCTGAAAACACTTTGAAATTTTAACGGCCCCTGGTAGTCCAACCACCCTCTACACTTAGAACATTTGCCTCTGCCTCCCCTCTTCGCGCCCTTGGTAGTCCAACCACACTCTACACTTAGTGCATTTCCCTCTGCCTCCTCTCTTCGCGCCCCTGGTAGTCCAACCACCCTCTACACTTAGAAAATTTCCCTCTGCCTCCTCTCTTCGCACCCCTGGTAGTCCAACCACACTCTACACTTAGAATATTTCCCTCTGCCTCCTCTCTTCGCGCCCTTGGTAGTCCAACCACACTCTACACTTAGTGCATTTCCCTTTGCCTCCTCTCTTCGCGCCCCTGGTAGTCCAACCACCCTCTACACTTAGTGCATTTCCCTCTGACTCCTCTCTTCGCGTCCCTGGTAGTCCAACCACACTCTACACTTAGAATATTTCCCTCTGCCTCCTCTCTTCGCGCCCCTGGTAGTCCAACCACCTTTTACACTTAGTGGATTTTCCTCTGCCTCCTCTCTTCGCGCCCCTGGTAGTCCAAGCACCCTCTAGACTTAGAATATTTCCCTCTGCCTCCTCTCTTCGCGCCCCTGGAAGTCCAACCATTTTTTACACTTAGTGCATTTTCCTCTAGCTCCTCTCTCCGCACCCCTGGTAGTCCAAGCACCCTCTACACTTAGAATATTTCCCTCTGCCTCCTCTCTTCGCGCCCCTGGTAGTCCAACCACCTTTTACACTTAGTGCATTTTCCTCTGCCTCCTCTCTTCGCGCCCCTGGTAGTCCAACCACCTTTTACACTTAGTGCATTTTCCTCTGCCTCCTCTCTTCGCGCCCCTGTAGTCCAAGCACCCTCTAGACTTAGAATATTTTCCTCTGCCTCCGCTCTTCGCGCCCCTGGTACCCGAGCGAAGGGAAGGAGGGGCGTTTGCTGGCTGACCTCGGCCGACAAAAGCTTGGATCGAGGGATGACTTTCAATAGATCGCAGCGAAGTTGCTGCTCTGCTGCGTACGAAACCCTGACCCGTGCCTGCCGCTGATTTTTCACGGTTCACCTCAGCCGGCTCCACGCACTGCAGCTCCCACCAGACAGGTCACGTTCAGCCTCCACCCCGCCTGTTGCATGACATATGGCATAATCAGAGGAAGAACTGGTGTAATTTTGCCAGTTTTGCAGGTAAATGTGTTGTGTGCACCAAACGCGTCTCTGCTGGCGAGATAAAGCGATTTGTGCATTTCTGCTGAAAACGGCCGTGCTGAGCTCCACCCTGGCTCCCAATACATGCTTTTGATCAGTTTTTATGACAATCAGCTCGAATGGACGTGAGATGAGGGGGACATGCCTGTGTTCGCCTTCCATGGGGGGTCAGTCGAGCCGCCAGTGCGTCCGACGACAGCGCGCCTTGCTCGGTCTGCGGTGGCCGGCGTGCCGCTGATTTTTCACGGTTCACCTCAGCCGGCTCACAAACTTTCACAAACCTCCTACAGATGTACACATACAAATATTGCCTTACAACATCCTAAATGAGTACTGAGTACAATATGAATAAACATCCAACCTAGAGCTGCAACAATTAATCAAAAAATAAATTATTAATCACCAACCAGTTTGAGTCAGGCTCTGTCTAATTAAAAAATGGTCACATTCTCTGATTCAACGTTTTCTTTATGAATATTTTCTGGTTTTCAGCTAAATATTTTCCAACAAAATCATCAACGGATTTATTGGTAATGAAAATACAATGCAAATTTACATGATAGTCTTTGTTAAAGTTGAAGTTCTTTACTTGTTTTAGTAATTTTACTTGTAACTAAGTAATATTTTAACAGAGTAACTGCAAATGAAAACAAATTCATATTCTACCACTTCTTACTACTGTTTACTTGGCACTGGCTGGATGCCCTTCGTCTCCTCTGTCTCTTGCCCCAGTGACCATTTCGACAGTGCCCTCTCTGCTTCCTGCTGGTTCACCTGTGCGGCCAGTGACGACTTCTTTTTAACAGCTTCTGTAAACAAATTGGTTGACAGTATGAGCTATGGACATTAAAAAACACATTCTCTTCAAACACCATTTAGAATAAAAACAATGGCCAACTTTAGGGCCATAGATTTTTTGGACAAGAAAATATTTATAAAGTACTTGAACTTAATAAAACATTTATTATAATACTCCCTCAAATATAATAGCTTTGTGAGGTGTGTCCATTCATTCATTCATCCATTCATTCATCTGTGTAACCACTTATTCCTGTTAAGGGTCGCAGGGTCTGCAGGAGCCTATCCCAGATGTCACCAAGCTAGAGGTGGGGTACACCTGGACAGGTCGCCAGTCCATCGCAGGGCTAAGACAGAGAGACAGACAACCATTCACACTCACATGCACACCTATGGACAATTTAGAATCACCAATGAACCTATTGAGCATGTCTTTGGATGGTGGGGGGAAGCCAGAGTGAGGTGTGTACAAATAATCATAAAATAAAATGATTAAAACATGTTTTCACATAAAAATGCCAAAATGCACTAAAAGCAATAACTGATGCACACTAGTAATAATACTAAAATTTATTTATTCATTCATTTCGGCAAGTCAATTCGATCATCATCACACATCAAAATCAATACCAGTATGAGTACAAGTGACCTGGCCGAAATTGAAAGCGGGAGAAGCCAAAGCTTATCTAGTCCCGCCCCCATTACCCAGAGTACAGATTTAGATTTTAGGGCCCGAGCAACGAAGTGCAGGGGCCCAACGGGGCCATGCAACGAGTTGCAAGGACCCTATTGTTTTCGTACTGTTTATTATTGTTATTATTATTAGGGCCCGAGCAACGAAGTGCAGGGGCCCAACGGGGCCATGCAACGGAAGTTGCAAGGACCCCTATTGTTTTCGTACTGTTTATTATTATTATTATTAGGGCCCGAGCAACGAAGTGCAGGTGCCCAACGGGGCCATGCAACGGAGTTGCAAGGAACCCTATTGTTTGGTACTGTTTATTATTATTAGTGCCCGAGCAACGAAGTGCAGGGGCCCCAACGGGGCCATTGCAACGGAGTTGCAAGGACCCTATTGTTTTCGTACTGTTATTATTATTATTATTAGGGCACGAGCAACGAAGTGCAGGGGCCCAACGGGGCCATGCAACGGGAGTTGCAAGGACCCTATTGTTTTCGTACGTTTATTATTATTATTAGTGCCGAGTGCCTATGTCAAGAGGCCCCTCCTCCCATAGGGAGGAGGGGCCTCGTGCCACAGGCACGAGGCAACTCTTGATCTTCTGCGTGTTTCTTTGCAGTTATTATTTTTACTTATTAGTGCCGAGTGCCTATGTCAAGAGGCCCTCCTCACCATAGGGAGGAGGGGCCTCGTGCCACTAGCACGAGGCAACTCTTGATCTTCTGCGTGTTTCTTTGCAGTTTTATTTTTACTTATTAGGCGAGTGCCTGTAAGGGCCCTCCTCCATAGGGGGCTGCCACAGGCACGAGGCAACTCTTGATCTTCTGCGTGTTTCTTTGCAGTTTTATTTTTACTTATTAGTGCCGAGTGGCCTATGTCAAGAGCCCCTCCTCCCATAGGGAGGAGTGCCTCGTGCCATAGGCACGAGGCCACTCTTGATCTTCTGCGTGTTTCTTTGCAGTTTTATTTTTACTTATTATTATTCCTTTTCCGCCCTTTTTCGCCGATTAATGCGGCCCGAACCGGCCAGAGGACCCCAACACATGATATATCGAAACGTGTGTTTGATCCCGAATCCCGGGCTATTACTTGAATAAGCGATTGGTGAGTTTTTCACGAATTTATTCGCGAATTTATTCGCGAAAAAGCGGCGAAAAAATTTCCCATTCAAATGATGGGAGTCCCCGAAAAAAAAGAAAGATCAACAGGCATTTTCAACAATCAACTGCTCTGGCATACTTTCACCCAGAGACTTCATTGAAACTGTAAAATGTAGGCACTCTTGTCTTCTCTTCAGAGATTCCCTTCACTTATCGACACCTTTTACCGTTTTTAAACCATGAAGCCTCAAAGCGGTGAAGGGTTTTACTCAGATTTCGGGGGGTTTATAATGGGTGTGTATTGCGCGAATGTTCGCGCAGAGGGTGAGACACCAACTGCCAGAGTGAGAAGAGAGAAGAAAATTAGGCAAAAATAAATAGAAACTGCTCCGTGGCCACAAATTTCACACCACAGACATAATTTATACATAGAAACGTAGGAAAATTTGTCTTCTCGCTCACAATTTGTCCGCTGAAGCTGTAAGTCTTATAGTTTTGGCGTGAGACGCAAAGCTGCGCCAGCAAACCCCTTCCTCGCTCCATAGACTGCAATGTTAAATTTGTGGAGCAAAGCAGAAGCAATCCTTTGTTTTAAATCGCTTTAAATAGCTCACATTCTACATTTTACCCAGAAACTGCATATCTAGACGTTCAGGAAAGCCTCAAGATGCCCAAAGTGAAGTCGGTTCAACGATTAGACACACGGTTTGGCCACAAGGCCTTCCTGTTCGAGGCCGTGGTTTCAGCATTTTTTCTCTCTCTCCCTGTCTTCGTAACTGAAATTCAAACTGTAACCGTGGCAACCAGGGGCTCCACAGAAAGAGGCGGGAAAACATAAGCAACTGGTCTGTAGGGCGGCCATTTTGGGGCAATGTTAATGGAAACAGCCCACTCGGGAAACTTCTACCTGAAGTAACTGGTCCGTGGGGCGGCCATTTTGGCTTTTGGCACCCCAAGTTGAACAATGACAGGTGTCTGTCTGTCATTGGCTAGCGCGTCATGCTAATTGCTAACATTAGCGGCTAATGCTAATTTTTAGTAGCTAGAAATTGGTGTGGTAGCATTAGTGGCAGCATTAGCATGTTAGCGAAAAGCATATTAGCAATTAGCATGTTAGCATTAGCATGCTAACAATTAGCATGTATTTAATTTTTAGTGTCTAAAAAGACATGCTAACACTAAACCAATGCTAAAATTAGTGGCTAGCGCCTCATGCTAATTGCTAACATTAGCGGCTAATGCTAATTTTTAGTGGCTACGAATTGGTGGTTGCATTAGTGGCAGCATTAGCATGTTGGCGAATAGCATATTACCAATTAGCATGTTAGCATTAGCATGCTAACAATTAGAATGTATTTAATTTTTAGTGTCTAAAGAGACATGCTAACGCTAAACTAATGCTAAAGTTAGTGGCTAGCGCATCACAGTAATTGCTAACATTAGCAGCTAATGGCAACAGCCCACTCGGCACTTTAAAAATTTCCGAGGGAATTTTCTAGTTATTATTATTTTTCTCGTTCTTCTGTTCAGGCCGAAAATCAGCATTTTGTCATACATGCACGAAAAGTCCTGAAAATGGGCAGACAGATTCGTTTGCGTCCAATACTGATCTGAATATGTGCCCCCAGCACGGGCGTGGCAAAATGGCTCTTTAGCGCCACCTAGAAATTTTCAAACTGACCTGGACCGGAAGCCCGTTGCGTCTAAAAATCTGAACATATGTCACATTTATGTAACATCCCAGGACGCACCAAAACATCAAAAGGCGCCATAGTCTAAACCCACAGGAAGTCTGCTATTTTGTCCGCAACTTGAAAAAAACACCTTGAAATGGAGAAATCTTGGCTTTGGAATGTGGAGGGTCTGGCATTTAACCTTGTCAGATTGACTTCAAAATGTGGAAATAGATAGTTTACAAGTATAGGCAATATCTTGAGAAAAAAATTGACTTTTCGTCGAAGTGGCGTGGGTGTTCTGGCCCCTCAAAAATGTCTTAGTATTTGATGACGCGAGATGTACAAGAGGGTAGTATTAAATGTGCTTTAATTCAGTCCAAAGTGGTCCAAAGTGCATCAAACTTTACAGTATTGTGCTGGTCCCTATCTGAACACATCCATATGACAATATTCATACAATTATTGTAGCGCCACCCACTGTGGACAAGAAATGTTACAAATATCTGGTGTTTGTTGTATGAGCTGCTCTTCCTTTCAGGGTCTTCTTCCTTTCAGGGATTCTCTTCAATTTTTTCAGGATGTACTTATAAGGGTTTTGGTCGTTCACTGCGAAATTGTGACTTTCGTTAAACTTTGGGCGTTCTACTGTAGCGAAAGTGACACCTGCCCCGTCTGACTGATTCCCTCATCTTTACACGTAGTACGCTACTTTGTCCAGCAGATGGTGCCATTTAGTCTGTTAAAACAAGCATTTCTAAAAGGGGTTTAGGAGAAGTGCATTATTTAGTCATTACAATGTGTCATTATACATGGACATTGTGTGTTCATAAGATACTTTTAAGTTAATTATAAAGTTGTAAAGAGAATATTTATTTACTATTTATAAATTGGATGTAAAGAGAAGTAAGAGATACTGTACTTAGAGATACTTAAAATATATTCAGAATTCTATTTGGAATCATCTTTTGTTGTATGTATTTCAGTTTTACAGTCAACTTGAATTGGGAGTGACAAAATAAATCCTTGAAGAAAGAAGACTTTGCCTCTCATTGAAGAACTGTTAGCTGTCTGCCAAACTGCATACAGTACATTCAGGCAGGGGGAGAATTTACGCTCTGCCCCGGGAACTGCAGTGACCCCGTCCTTGCCCGTCGCCGACAAGCGTGGATTGCGAGGGCCCGTCCAATGCTGCTTGCAGCTTTAATTATTGTTATTATTATTATTATTATTATTATTTTTCTCGTTCTTCTGTTCAGGCCGAAAATCAGCATTTCGTCATACATGCACGAAAAGTCCTGAAAATGGGCAGAGAGATTCGTTTCCCTCCAATACTGATCTGAGTAAGTGCCCCAAGCACAGGCGTGGCAAAATGCCTCTCTAGCGCCACCTACAAATTTTCAACGGAACAGCCCCGGAAGCCCGTTGCGTCTAAAAATCTGGAAATATGTCACATTTATGTAACATTCCAGGACGCACAAAAAAGTCTCTTGGACCCATAGTCTAAACCCAACAGGAAGTCTGCTATTATGTCCGCAAACTTGAAAAAACACCTTGAAATGGAAAAATCTTGGCTTTGGAATGTGGGAGGGTCTGGCATTTAACCTTGTCAGATTGACTTCAAAATGTGGAAATAGATAGTTACAAGTATAGTCAGTGTCCTGAGAAAAAAAAATTGACTTTTCGTCCAAGTGGCGTGGGTGTTCTGGCCCCTCAAAAATTTCTTTGATTTGATGACGCGGGTTGGAACTGGAAGTAGTGTTAAATGTGCTTTAATTCAGTCCAAAGTGCATCAAACTTTACAGTATTGTTGCTGGTCCCTATCTGAACACATCCATATGACAATATTCATACAATTATTGTAGCGCCACCTACTTTGGACAAGAAATGTTAGAAAATATCTGATGAGCTGCCGTTCCTTTCGAGGTCTTTGGATTCTCTTTTAATTTTTTCAGGATGTACTTATATGGGTTTTGGTTGTTCACTGCGAAAATTGTGACTTTTCGTAAACCTTTGGGCGTTCTACTGTAGTGAAAGTGACACCTGCCCCTGTCTGACTGATTCCCTCATCTTTGCACGTAGTACGCAACTTTGTCCAGCAGATGGTGCCATTAAGTCTGTTAAAACAAGCATTTCTAAAAGGGCTTTAGGAGATTCAGGGAGGAGAGAATTTATGCTCTGCCCCGGGAACTGCAGTGACCCCGTCCTTGCCAGTCGCCGACAAGCGTGGGGTGCGAGGGCCCGTCATGCTGCTTGCAGCTTTAATTTTTTTTTTATATATATATATATATATATATATATTTGTTTTTCTTACATTTGACCTATTACAACAGAATATGAAAGCATTGCTGCAGTTCAGCATAAGACAGTCAAAAACAGATTACATGTGTGTTCGCACATTGTCCATATTCTTCCGTCATTAGTGAACAACAGTCCTTTCTAATCGCCTGGCGTGTTGTAGTCCATAATCCGTGTAGTCCAAATGACAATTTTCATGGTTATGTATTAGTTGAGGTGGTGTCAGCGCCCGTTTTTGCCATGTAGCCCTACACGTCTGTAGAGCTTATCTCAGATCTTATCTTCACCAAATCCTCCCGAGATTTGGCTCCATCGGCTCGCATGCTTGCCACATCCTCTCGCATGCCTGCCACATCCTCGTAGATGACATAGATGGTCTCGCACATCTTTCTTACTTTCCGGTACAGCATGTGCAATCCAAATCCCAGAGCGAGCATTCCCGCTGTTGAACTCACAAACAGGTACACATCTTCCACATCCTCCACATCCAGAGCGGCAAGGCACAGGACTCTCCACTTGTCCCATCCATCCTTGGTGTAGCCCGCCTGGAAGGTCCCCACTGGACATTCGGGTTCACCAGAACCCGCCTTCCGTGTTGAGAACACTCTGTCAATTGCGTTCAAGGACCAGTTTAACAGCTCCATTGCAGATCAGTTGATTGTCATCAGCTGTATCAGTTTGCCAGTTGTGCTCTTCAGTCGTCTTTCAGTTCTGGTACAATTGTTCCAAATTTAAATAAATATATACATATAAATGTTTATTTCAAATCTGAAGCCTGCATTGTACCATTGAAGCCTCAACTAAAGTAATTATATGAGCAGTTCTCAAAATAGTGCAATTCAGTACAAAGAGATTCTTGCATTTCATCTCGTGAGGCATTTTTCCTCTAATTTACTTTAATTTTTCCGACTGACGGAAATCCATCAGGGCTACAGAGAACTTGAATCCCTGCAGACGAAATGATAACTTCTCTAACTTACTTACCATATACAATGTTGAAAAGACAAAAGAAGTCCTTAAACCTCTTTTTCGTGACGGCCAAACATGCTATAGTCCAATGCCGGCTCGTTTGACAGAATGTATTTCATCTTTTGCCTTGTTGCATCATCTACACTTGTAAATGCCACCATGGCAACCTAGGGATGAAAAAATAGGCTTACATTAATTGCTAAGACAATAAGCCTCAAAGATTTAAAGAATTAAGCTGGAAATGGCAAAGAAGAACACTTTTTCAACAGTGTGTGAACAACTGTGATCTGGACAAATCTAAATGTGACAGGAAGACAATGGTTGAGAGAAGTCAACAGGGAGCAATTAGAATTCATGTTTTTTGCACAGGTAAATACTGTGTGGTTAACATTCACCCACCAACTATAAATTTTCAGGTTAAATTCAGCTCAGTACAATTTTAACACACTTGTAGATGAAAACTAGCCAGCCAAGAATTAGAACAATGGAAAAGTTCTTATTATGTTTGGATTTGTCATATTTCGGCATAATCAGAGGCAGAATCGGTCGAATTTTGCCAGTTTGACAGGTAAATGTGTTGTGTGCACAAATGCGTCTCTGCTGGCGAGATGAAGCGATTTGTGCATTTCTGCTGAAAACGGCCATGCTGAGCTGCAGCCTGGCTCCCAATACATAGTCCAACCACCGTCTACACTTAGAATATTTCCCTCTGCCTTCTCTCTTCGCGCCCCTGGTAGTCCAACCATTTTTTACACTTAGTGCATTATCCTCTAGCTCCTCTCTCCGCACCCCTGGTAGTCCAAGCACCCTCTACACTTAGAATATTTCCCTCTGCCTCCTCTCTTCGCGCCCCTGGTAGTCCAACCATTTTTTACACTTAGTGCATTGTCCTCTGCCTCCGCTCTTCGCGCCCCTGGTACCCCGAGCGAAGGGATGGAGGGGGCTTTTGCTGGCGGACCTCGGCCGACAAAAGCTTGGATCGAGGGATGACTTTCAATAGATCGCAGCGAAGTTGCTGCTCTGCTGCGTACGAAACCCTGACCCGTGCCGCTGATTTTTCACGGTTCACCTCAGCCGGCTCCACGCACTGCAGCTCCACCAGACAGGTCACGTTCAGCCTCCACTCCGCCTGTTGCGTGACATATGGCATAATCAGAGGCAGAACTGGTGTAATTTTGCCAGTTTTGCAGGTAAATGTGTTGTGTGCACAAATGCGTCTCTGCTGGCGAGATTTGGTCATTTCTGCTCAGAACGGACGGGCTGAGCTCCACCCTGGCTCCCAATACATCATTTTGATCAGTTTTTATTACAATCAGTCCGAATGGGTTGTGGGATGAGGCGGAGATGCCTGTCTTCGCCTTCCACGGGGTGAGTGGAGGCCGACCGCGCAGACGAACACAGTGCGCCTTCCTCGGCTTGTGGTGGTCAGACATGCCGCTGATTTTTCACAGTCCCCCCCAGCTGGCTCAGCGCACTGCAGCTCAAGCAGACAGGTCCTGATCAGACTCCAGACTGCCTGTTGTGTCACATATAGCATAATGAGAGGCAGAGCTGGTGTAATTTTGCCAGTTTTGCAGGTAAATGTCTTGTGTGCACGAATGCATCTCTGCTGGCGAGATAAAGCGATTTGGTCATTTCTGCTCAGGACAGCCGGGCTGAGCTCCACCCTGGCTCACAATACATCATTTTGATCAGTTGCCTCACATATAGCCTAATGAGAGGCAGAATTGGTGTAATTTCTCCAGTTTTGCAGGTAAATATGCTGTGTGTACACATATCGCTTCTCTCGGCGAGATAAAGCGATTTGGTCATTTTTGTTTAAAACGGCCGTGCTGACCTCCACCCTGGCTCCCAATGCATAATTTTGATCAGTTTTTATGACAACCAGCTCGAATGGGATGTGAGTGTTTTGGCTCTGATAAATGCACGCATCCCCGGAGGTCGGCGCTCGTTTGCATGTATTAGCTCAAAAACTGCCACAGTTATCGAAGTAAGGTGAGAGCAATCAAAGGAACCATAACTGATTTAATGAGCCATTCGCAGTTTCACTGTGTACTTAGACTTGCATGGCTTAATCTTTGAGACAAGCATATGCTACTGGCAGGATCAACCAGGTAGCCCAACCGTCTTAACCTCCCCAGTGGGGCGGGTGGAGGCAGGCCCCGGGCGAGCGGGGCTAGACTGACCCACCCACCGCGAGCCGGTGGCGGTCTGGTCTGGGTTGGCCTCACCGGGGGTCTCAGAGGAACCGGGGCCCGCGGCTCGGCTCGGCTGCTTCATCCCTCCCCGGAGGGAGGAATGTATATACACAACATACATGCGTATGCCCTGTTTGCTTTGAGAAAACCGAGTTGCTTCCGGAGACGGCGCCGCAGTCTGCGGGAGCTGCCCCTCCCCCCTCCCGGTCCGGGACACCCTGCGACGGACTCCGTGGAAGGACCACTGTGAGGAGAGAGACGGGGCGTCTCGGTCTCGCTACCAATGGGCCGCGCAGCCCCGGGCCAGGGGAGGCGAGCATGCTGGCCGGGGGAACCGACCGCAGAATGCGCCCTGGAGGTCCAGGGGCCCGCGGAGGCCCTCCGATGGCATGCCACGAATGCTGTTCGGTCAGTGGAAGAGCGAGCCTCGCACTGCCTGGAGGTCAACATTTTTGAAAATTGCCTTGCCTGTAAATCTGCTGGTGGTGGTCGAAGTTTACGGATACCACTGCTTGACACCGGAGGAAGGGCACAAGCCCCAAAGGTCCCCAGCTCCGTCCCTTCTCCCGGTCTGAAAACACTTTGAAATTTTAACGGCACCGGGAGAAGGGCACAAGCCTCTAGCGCCTCTCTTCGCGCCCCTGGTAGTCGAACCACCCTCTACACTTAGAACATTTCCCTCTGCCTCCTCTCTTCGCGCCCCTGGTAGTCCAACCACCCTCTACACTTAGAATATTTCCCTCTGCCTCCTCTCTTCGCTCCCCTGGTAGTCCAACCACCCTCTACAGAATCAGAATCAGAATCAGCTTTATTGGCCAAGTATGTGCACATACAAGGAATTTGACTCTGGTAACTTTTACTCTCTGGTACAGTACAAACTTAAATAGCGAAATAAGAATAAAATAAATCTCAAACTGTACATATAAAATATAGGTAATATATACACCGGGGTTATTGTACAGTGAATATTTACAGGGCAGAGTCATTGTTTATTGTTCATGTGGATGGTCTCTCGCTCTGTGACTGCTCAGAGTTCATCAGAGCGACAGCCCGGGGGAAAAAACTGTCCTTGTGGCGGGTGGTTTTGGCGTACAGTGCTCTGTAACGCCGGCCTGAGGGGAGGAGTCTGAACAGTTTGTGACCAGGGTGTGAGGGGTCTGTGGAGATTTTCCTGGCCCGCTTCCTGACCCGGGACCGGTACAGGTCCTGGATGGAGGGAAGATCGGTGCCAATGATCCTCTCCGCAGCCCTGACTGTTCTCTGCAGTCTGTCCCTGTCATGCCTGGTGGAGGATCCAAACCAGACAGTGATGGACGTGGTCAGGACAGACTGGACTATTGCAGTGTAGAATATGATCAGCAGCTCCTGAGGCAGGTTGAACTTTCTGAGCTGGCGCAGAAAGTACAGCCTCTGCTGGGCCTTCTTCCTCACGGAGTCTATGTGGGCGGACCACTTCATGTTCCGTGAAATTGTGGACCCTAGGAACCTGAATGAGTCCACTTCTTGGGAACCGGGATGATGGTGGAGCGTTTGAGGCAGGAGGGGACCTCGCACAGCTCCAGGGAGTTGTTGAAGATCTGAGTGAAGATGGGAGCCAGCTGGTCAGCACAGACTTTCAGGCAGGACGGAGACACTCCATCGGGTCCCGGGGCCTTCCTAATCCTCTGTCTCTGAAAGAGCTGACGCACATCCTGTTCGCAGATCCTCAGCGCAGGCAGGGGGTCGGGTGTGGTTTGTGGAGCTGCAAGGCCTTTTGTGATGGAGATGGTGGGGAAGTGAAAGGTGTGAAAGTCCTTTCAAACCTGGAGTAGAAGTCGCTGAGGTCCTCTGCCAGGCGGGGGCTCCCCACAGGGTGGGGGGATGGTCTCCTGTAGTTGGTGATGGTCTGCAGGCCTTTCCAAACTGTAGAGGTGTCGTTGGCAGAAAAGTGGTCCTTCAGCTTCTCACTGTACTTCCTCTTTGCTGCCTTGAT
This sequence comes from Planiliza haematocheilus, assembly GCA_005024645.1. Taxonomy (NCBI): domain Eukaryota; kingdom Metazoa; phylum Chordata; class Actinopteri; order Mugiliformes; family Mugilidae; genus Planiliza; species Planiliza haematocheilus. The sequence goes on from SRSE01001046.1 coordinate 17,516, forward strand.
CTCCTTTGTCAGCTTGTTCCTGGCCTGCTTGTACAGGTCTCGATCCCCACTCCTGTAGGCCTCCTCCTTGTCCTGGCGTAGCCGTCTCAGTTCTGCAGTGAACCATGGTTTGTTGTTGTTGAATGTGCAGAAGGTTTTGGTCTGCACGCACATGTCCTCACAAAAGCCGATGTAAGATGTCACAGTGTCGGTTAGTTCATCCAGGTCTGAGGCTGCTGCTTCAAAGACGCTCCAATCAGTGCAGTCAAAGCAGGCCTGTAACTGCATCTTTGACTCGTCCGTCCATCTCTTCACAGTTTTCACTGCAGGCTTAGCAGATTTCAGCTTTTGCCTGTAGGATGGGATGAGGTGGACCAGGCAGTGGTCAGAAAGTCCCAAAGCAGCACGGGGGACAGAGCGATATGCGTCCTTTATTGTGGTGTAGCAGTGGTCCAGAGTGTTCATGTCCCTGGTGGACACGTCACGTGCTGTCTATATTTTGGCATTTCGACTTTGAGATTTGCTCTGTTAAAATCCCCGAGAATGATTAGCAGAGAGTCCGGGTGTGTTTTCTCCACGTCTGTAATCTGGTCGGCGAGGTGATGTAACGCCTCCGTTACGCACGCCTGCGGTGGAATGTACACACCGACCAGCACGAACTATGCGAACTCCCGCGGTGAATAAAATGGTCTACAGTTTATGAAGAGTGATTCCAAGTGAGGGCTGCATAACTTCTTTAGCACTGTGACATCTGTACACCAACCTTCGTTAATGTAGAAGCACGTTCCTCCACCCTTTGACTTCCCAGACAGTTCCGCGCAGCGGTCCGCACGGAACAGCTGGAAGCCCGGCAGCCGTAGTGCGCTGTCCGGGATGTGTTCGCTGAGCCAGGTTTCAGTGAAGCACAGGGCGGCTGAACGGCAAAAGTCTGAGTTCTTGGTTAGGAGAAGAAGCAGTTCATCCATTTTGTTAGCCAGAGAGCGGACGTTTCCCAAGTGTATGGACGGGAGAGCGGTGCGCAATCCCCGCTGCCGCAGCTTGACGAGCGCTCCAGCTCGTTTTCCGCGCCGGCGTCTCCGTCTAAATCCACAGAGCGCTGCTGCTCCTCCAACCAAAATCTCCAAAAAACAGTCTGGCTGGCTGAAAACCGGTGAAAAACTACACTTAGAAAATTTCCCTCTGCCTCCTCTCTTCGCGCCCCTGCTAGTCCAACCATTTTTTACACTTAGTGCATTTCCGCGCAGCCGACCACGGGGCGCCTTCCTCGGCTTGTGCTGGTCAGACATGCCGCTGATTTTTCACGGTCCCCCCCAGCTGGCTCAGCGCACTGCAGCTCAAGCAGACAGGTCCTGATCAGACTCCAGACTGCCTGTTGTGTCACATATAGCATAATGAGAGGCAGAGCTGGTGTAATTTTGCCAGTTTTGCAGGTAAATATGCTGTGTGTACAAATATCGCTTCTCTCGGCGAGATAAAGCGATTTGGTCATTTCTGCTCAGAACAGCCGGGCTGAGCTCCACCCTGGCTCACAATACATCATTTTGATCAGTTGCCTCACATATAGCCTAATGAGAGGCAGAATTGGTGTAATTTCTCCAGTTTTGCAGGTAAATATGCTGTGTGTACAAATATCGCTTCTCTCGGCGAGATAAAGCGATTTGGTCATTTCTGTTTAAAACGGCCGTGCTGACCTCCACCCTGGCTCCCAATGCATCATTTTGATCAGTTTTTATTACAATCAGTCCGAATGGGGTGTGGGATGAGGCGGAGATGCCTGTCTTCGCCTTCCACGGGGGTGAGTGCAGGCCGACCGCGCAGCCGAACACAGTGCGCCTTCCTCGGCTTGTGGTGGTCAGACATGCCGCTGATTTTTCACGGTCCCCCCCAGCTGGCTCAGCGCACTGCAGCTCAAGCAGACAGGTCCTGATCAGACTCCAGACTGCCTGTTGTGTCACATATAGCATAATGAGAGGCAGAGCTGGTGTAATTTTGCCAGTTTTGCAGGTAAATGTGTTGTGTGCACAAATGCGTCTCTGCTGGCGAGATAAAGCGATTTGGTCATTTCTGCTCAGAACGGCCGGGCTGAGCTCCACCCTGGCTCCCAATACATCATTTTGATCAGTTTTTATTACAATCAGCTCGAATGGGATGTGAGTGTTTTGGGTCTGATAAATGCACGCATCCCCGGAGCTCTGCGCTCGTTTGCATGTATAAGCTCAAAAATTGCCACAGTTATCCAAGTAACGTGAGAGCGATCAAAGGAACCATAACTGATTAAATGAGCCATTCGCAGTTTCACTGTACCGGCCGTGTGTACTTAGACTTGCATGGCTTAATCTTTGAGACAAGCATATGCTACTGGCAGGATCAACCAGGTAGCCCAACCGTCTAAACCTCCCCAGTCGGGCGGGTGGAGGCAGGCCCCGGGCGAGCGGTGCTAGCCTGACCCACCCACCGCGAGCCGGAGGCGGTCTGGTCTGGGTTGGCCTCACCGGGGGTCTCGGAGGAACCGGGGCCCGCGGCTCGGCTCGGCTGCTTCATCCCTCCCTCCGGGGAGGGATGTATATATACACAACATACACGCTTATGTCCTGTTCGCTTTGAGAACACCGAGTTGCTTCTTGAGACGGCGCCGCAGTCTGCAGGAGCTGCCCCCCCTCCCCCCTCCCGACGGGATGGGGGGTCCGGGACACCCTGCGACGGACTCCGTGGAAGGACCGCTGTGAGGAGAGAGACGGGGCGTCTCGGTCTCGCTACCAATGGGTGTCAGGCACCGGGATGCGGGATGGGGAGGACCGCAAGAGTCGCAGCCCCGGGCCGGGGGAGGCGAGCATGCTGGCCGGGGGAACCGACCGCAGAATGCGCCCTGGAGGTCCAGGGGCCCGCGGAGGCCCTCCGATGGCATGCCACGAATGCCGTTCGGTCAGTGGAAAAGCGAGCCTCGCACTGCCTGGAGGTCAACAGTTTTTGAAAATTGCCTTGCCTGTAAATCTGCTGGTGGTGGTCGAAGTTTACGGATACCACTGCTTGACACCGGAGGAAGGGCACAAGCCCCAAAGGTCCCCAGCTCTGTCCCTTCTCCCGGTCTGAAAACACTTTGAAATTTTAACGGCCCCTGGTAGTCCAACCACCCTCTACACTTAGAACATTTGCCTCTGCCTCCCCTCTTCGCGCCCTTGGTAGTCCAACCACACTCTACACTTAGTGCATTTCCCTCTGCCTCCTCTCTTCGCGCCCCTGGTAGTCCAACCACCCTCTACACTTAGAAAATTTCCCTCTGCCTCCTCTCTTCGCACCCCTGGTAGTCCAACCACACTCTACACTTAGAATATTTCCCTCTGCCTCCTCTCTTCGCGCCCTTGGTAGTCCAACCACACTCTACACTTAGTGCATTTCCCTTTGCCTCCTCTCTTCGCGCCCCTGGTAGTCCAACCACCCTCTACACTTAGTGCATTTCCCTCTGACTCCTCTCTTCGCGTCCCTGGTAGTCCAACCACACTCTACACTTAGAATATTTCCCTCTGCCTCCTCTCTTCGCGCCCCTGGTAGTCCAACCACCTTTTACACTTAGTGGATTTTCCTCTGCCTCCTCTCTTCGCGCCCCTGGTAGTCCAAGCACCCTCTAGACTTAGAATATTTCCCTCTGCCTCCTCTCTTCGCGCCCCTGGAAGTCCAACCATTTTTTACACTTAGTGCATTTTCCTCTAGCTCCTCTCTCCGCACCCCTGGTAGTCCAAGCACCCTCTACACTTAGAATATTTCCCTCTGCCTCCTCTCTTCGCGCCCCTGGTAGTCCAACCACCTTTTACACTTAGTGCATTTTCCTCTGCCTCCTCTCTTCGCGCCCCTGGTAGTCCAACCACCTTTTACACTTAGTGCATTTTCCTCTGCCTCCTCTCTTCGCGCCCCTGGTAGTCCAAGCACCCTCTAGACTTAGAATATTTTCCTCTGCCTCCGCTCTTCGCGCCCCTGGTACCCCGAGCGAAGGGAAGGAGGGGGCGTTTGCTGGCTGACCTCGGCCGACAAAAGCTTGGATCGAGGGATGACTTTCAATAGATCGCAGCGAAGTTGCTGCTCTGCTGCGTACGAAACCCTGACCCGTGCCGCTGATTTTTCACGGTTCACCTCAGCCGGCTCCACGCACTGCAGCTCCACCAGACAGGTCACGTTCAGCCTCCACCCCGCCTGTTGCATGACATATGGCATAATCAGAGGCAGAACTGGTGTAATTTTGCCAGTTTTGCAGGTAAATGTGTTGTGTGCACAAACGCGTCTCTGCTGGCGAGATAAAGCGATTTGTGCATTTCTGCTGAAAACGGCCGTGCTGAGCTCCACCCTGGCTCCCAATACATGCTTTTGATCAGTTTTTATGACAATCAGCTCGAATGGGACGTGAGATGAGGGGGACATGCCTGTGTTCGCCTTCCATGGGGGGTCAGTCGAGGCCGCCAGTGCGTCCGACGACAGCGCGCCTTGCTCGGTCTGCGGTGGCCGGGCGTGCCGCTGATTTTTCACGGTTCACCTCAGCCGGCTCACAAACTTTCACAAACCTCCTACAGATGTACACATACAAATATTGCCTTACAACATCCTAAATGAGTACTGAGTACAATATGAATAAACATCCAACCTAGAGCTGCAACAATTAATCAAAAAATAAATTATTAATCACCAACCAGTTTGAGTCAGGCTCTGTCTAATTTAAAAAATGGTCACATTCTCTGATTCAACGTTTTCTTTATGAATATTTTCTGGTTTTCAGCTAAATATTTTCCAACAAAATCATCAACGGATTTATTGGTAATGAAAATACAATGCAATATTACATGATAGTCTTTGTTAAAGTTGAAGTTCTTTACTTTGTTTTAGTAATTTTACTTGTAACTAAGTAATATTTTAACAGAGTAACTGCAATGAAAACAAATTCATATTCTACCACTTCTTACTACTGTTTACTTTGGCACTGGCTGGATGCCCTTCGTTCTCCTCTGTCTCTTGCCCCAGTGAACCATTTCGACAGTGCCCTCTCTGCTTCCTGCTGGTTCACCTGTGCGGCCAGTGACGACTTCTTTTTAACAGCTTCTGTAAAACAAATTTGGTTGACAGTATGAGCTATGGACATTAAAAAACACATTCTCTTCAAACACCATTTAGAATAAAACAATGGCCAACTTTAGGGCCATAGATTTTTTGGACAAGAAAATATTTATAAAGTACTTGAACTTAATAAAACATTTATTATAATACTCCCTCAAATATAATAGCTTTGTGAGGTGTGTCCATTCATTCATTCATCCATTCATTCATCTTGTGTAACCACTTATTCCTGTTAAGGGTCGCAGGGGTCTGCAGGAGCCTATCCCAGATGTCACCAAGCTAGAGGTGGGGTACACCCTGGACAGGTCGCCAGTCCATCGCAGGGCTAAGACAGAGAGACAGACAACCATTCACACTCACATGCACACCTATGGACAATTTAGAATCACCAATGAACCTATTGAGCATGTCTTTGGATGGTGGGGGAAGCCAGAGTGAGGTGTGTACAAATAATCATAAAATAAAATGATAAAACATGTTTTCACATAAAAATGCCAAAATGCACTAAAAGCAATAACTGATGCACACTAGTAATAATACTAAAATTTATTTATTCATTCATTTCGGCAAGTCAATTCGATCATCATCACACATCAAAATCAATATCAGTATGAGTACAAGTGACCTGGCCGAAATTGAAAGCGGGAGAAGCCAAAGCTTATCTAGTCCCGCCCCCATTACCCAGAGTACAGATTTAGATTTTTAGGGCCCGAGCAACGAAGTGCAGGGGCCCAACGGGGCCATGCAACGGAGTTGCAAGGACCCTATTGTTTTCGTACTGTTTATTATTGTTATTATTATTAGGGCCCGAGCAACGAAGTGCAGGGGCCCAACGGGGCCATGCAACGGAGTTGCAAGGACCCTATTGTTTTCGTACTGTTTATTATTATTATTATTAGGGCCCGAGCAACGAAGTGCAGGTGCCCAACGGGGCCATGCAACGGAGTTGCAAGGACCCTATTGTTTTGGTACTGTTTATTATTATTAGTGCCCGAGCAACGAAGTGCAGGGGCCCAACGGGGCCATGCAACGGAGTTGCAAGGACCCTATTGTTTTCGTACTGTTTATTATTATTATTATTAGGGCCCGAGCAACGAAGTGCAGGGGCCCAACGGGGCCATGCAACGGAGTTGCAAGGACCCTATTGTTTTCGTACTGTTTATTATTATTATTAGTGCCGAGTGCCTATGTCAAGAGGCCCCTCTTCCCATAGGGAGGAGGGGCCTCGTGCCACAGGCACGAGGCAACTCTTGATCTTCTGCGTGTTTCTTTGCAGTTTTATTTTTACTTATTAGTGCCGAGTGCCTATGTCAAGAGGCCCCTCCTCCCATAGGGAGGAGGGGCCTCGTGCCACAGGCACGAGGCAACTCTTGATCTTCTGCGTGTTTCTTTGCAGTTTTATTTTTACTTATTAGTGCCGAGTGCCTATGCCACAGGCACGAGGCAACTCTTGATCTTCTGCGTGTTTCTTTGCAGTTTTATTTTTACTTATTAGTGCCGAGTGCCTATGTCAAGAGGCCCCTCCTCCCATAGGGAGGAGGGGCCTCGTGCCATAGGCACGAGGCCACTCTTGATCTTCTGCGTGTTTCTTTGCAGTTTTATTTTTACTTATTATTATTCCTTTTCCGCCCTTTTCGCCGATTAATGCGGCCGAACCGGCCAGAGGACCCCAACACATGATATATCGAAACGTGTGTTTTGATCCCGAATCCCGGGCTATTACTTGAATAAGCGATTGGTGAGTTTTTCACGAATTTATTCGCGAATTTATTCGCGAAAAGCGGCGAAAAAATTCCCATTCAAATGAATGGGAGTCCCCGAAAAAAAAAGAAGATCAACAGGCATTTTCAACAATCAACTGCTCTGGCATACTTTCACCCAGAGACTTCATTGAAACTGTAAAATGTAGGCACTCTTGTCTTCTCTTCAGAGATTCCCTTCACTTATCGACACCTTTTACCAGTTTTTAAACCATGAAGCCTCAAAGCGGTGAAGGGTTTTACTCAGATTTCGGGGGTTTATAATGGGTGTGTATTGCGCGGAATGTTCGCGCCAGAGGGTGAGACACCAACTGCCAGAGTGAGAAGAGAGAAGAAAATTAGGCAAAAAATAAAATAGAAACTGCTCCGTGGCCACAAATTTCACACCACAGACATAATTTATACATAGAAACGTAGGAAAATTTGTCTTCTCGCTCACAATTTGTCCGCTGAAGCTGTAAGTCTTATAGTTTTGGCGTGAGACGCAAAGCTGCGCCAGCAAACCCCTTCCTCGCTCCATAGACTGCAATGTTAAATTTGTGGAGCAAAGCAGAAGCAATCCTTTGTTTTAAATCGCTTTAAATAGCTCACATTTCTACATTTTACCCAGAAACTGCATATCTAGACGTTCAGGAAAGCCTCAAGATGCCCAAAGTGAAGTTGGTTCAACGATTAGACACACGGTTTGGCCACAAGGCCTTCCTGTTCGAGGCCGTGGTTTCAGCATTTTCGCCCACTCTAGTCCTTTCTAACTGATATTCAAACTGGTAACCGTGGCAACCAGGGGCTCCACAGAAAGAGGCGGGAAAACATAAGTAACTGGTCTGTAGGGCGGCCATTTTGGGGCAATGTTAATGGAAACAGCCCACTGGAAACTTCTAACTGAAGTAACTGGTCTGTGGGCGGCCATTTTGGCTTTTGGCACCCAAGTTGAACAATGACAGGTGACCGTCTGTCATTGGCTAGCGCGTCATGCTAATTGCTAACATTAGCGGCTAATGCTAATTTTTAGTGATGGATATTGGTGGTAGCATTAGTGGCAGCATTAGCATGTTAGCGAATAGCATATTAGCAATTAGCATGTTAGCATTAGCATGTTAGCAATTAGCATCTACTTAATTTTTAGTGGCTTAAAAGTCATGCTAACACTAAACCAATGTAAATAATTGGCTAGCGCATCATGTTAATTGCTAACATTAGCGGCTAATGCTAATTTTTAGTGGCTAGAAATTGGTGGTTGCATTAGTGGCAGCATTAGCATGTTGGCGAATAGCATATTAGCAATTAGCATGTTAGCATTAGCATGTTAGCAATTAGCATCTACTTAATTTTTAGCGGCTTAAAAGACATGCTAACACTAAACCATGTGAAAATAAGTGGCTAGCGCATCATGCTAATTGCTACATTAGCAGCTAATGGCAACAGCCCACTCGGCACTTTCAAAATTCTGCGGGAATTTCTAGTTATTATTCCTTTTCCGCCCTTTTTCGCCGATTAATTCGGCCCGAACCGGCCAGAGGACCCAACACATGATATATCGAAACGTGTGTTTTGATCCCGAATCCCGGGCTATTACTTGAATAAGCGATTGGTGAGTTTTTCGCGAATTTATCGCGAAAAGCGGCGAAAAAATTTCCCATTCAAATGAATGGGAGTCCCGAAAAAAAAAGAAAGATCAACAGGCATTTTCAACAATCAACTGCTCTGGCATACTTTCACCCAGAGACTTCATTGAAACTGTAAAATGTAGGCACTCTTGTCTTCTCTTCAGAGATTCCCTTCACTATCGACACCTTTTACCGTTTTTAAACCATGAAGCCTCAAAGCGGTGAAGGGTTTTTACTCAGATTTCGGGGGTTTATAATGGGTGTGTATTGCGCGGAATGTTCGCGCCAGAGGGTGAGACACCAACTGCCAGAGTGAGAAGAGAGAAGAAAATTAGGCAAAAAATAAAATAGAAACTGCTCCCGTGGCCACAAATTTCACACCACAGACATAATTATACATAGAAACGTAGGAAAATTTGTCTTCTCGCTCACAATTTGTCCGCTGAAGCTGTAAGTCTTATAGTTTTGGCGTGAGACGCAAAGCTGCGCCAGCAAACCCCTTCCTCGCTCCATAGACTGCAATGTTAAATTTGTGGAGCAAAGCAGAAGCAATCCTTTGTTTTAAATCGCTTTAAATAGCTCACATTTCTACATTTTACCCAGAAACTGCATATCTAGACGTTCAGGAAAGCCTCAAGATGCCCAAAGTGAAGTCGGTTCAACGATTAGACACACGGTTTGGCCACAAGGCCTTCCTGTTCGAGGCCGTGGTTTCAGCATTTTTTCTCTCTCTCCCTGTCTTCGTAACTGAAATTCAAACTGGTAACCGTGGCAACCAGGGGCTCCACAGAAAGAGGCGGGAAAACATAAGCAACTGGTCTGTAGGGCGGCCATTTTGGGGCAATGTTAATGGAAACAGCCCACTCGGGAAACTTCTACCTGAAGTAACTGGTCCGTGGGGCGGCCATTTTGGCTTTTGGCACCCAAGTTGAACAATGACAGGTGTCTGTCTGTCATTGGCTAGCGCGTCATGCTAATTGCTAACATTAGCGGCTAATGCTAATTTTTAGTAGCTAGAAATTGGTGGTAGCATTAGTGGCAGCATTAGCATGTTAGCGAAAAGCATATTAGCAATTAGCATGTTAGCATTAGCATGCTAACAATTAGCATGTATTTAATTTTTAGTGTCTAAAAAGACATGCTAACACTAAACCAATGCTAAAATTAGTGGCTAGCGCCTCATGCTAATTGCTAACATTAGCGGCTATGCTAATTTTTAGTGGCTACGAATTGGTGGTTGCATTAGTGGCAGCATTAGCATGTGGCGAATAGCATATTACCAATTAGCATGTTAGCATTAGCATGCTAACAATTAGAATGTATTTAATTTTTAGTGTCTAAAGAGACATGCTAACGCTAAACTAATGCTAAAGTTAGTGGCTAGCGCATCACAGTAATTGCTAACATTAGCAGCTAATGGCAACAGCCCACTCGGCACTTTAAAAATTTCCGAGGGAATTTTCTAGTTATTATTATTTTCTCGTTCTTCTGTTCAGGCCGAAAATCAGCATTTTGTCATACATGCACGAAAAGTCCTGAAAATGGGCAGACAGATTCGTTTGCGTCCAATACTGATCTGAATATGTGCCCCCAGCACGGGCGTGGCAAAATGGCTCTTTAGCGCCACCTAGAAATTTTCAACTGACCTGGACCGGAAGCCCGTTGCGTCTAAAAATCTGAACATATGTCACATTTATGTAACATCCCAGGACGCACCAAAACATCAAAAGGCGCCATAGTCTAAACCCAACAGGAAGTCTGCTATTTTGTCCGCAAACTTGAAAAAACACCTTGAAATGGAGAAATCTTGGCTTTGGAATGTGGGAGGGTCTGGCATTTAACCTTGTCAGATTGACTTCAAAATGTGGAAATAGATAGTTACAAGTATAGGCAATATCTTGAGAAAAAAAATTGACTTTTCGTCGAAGTGGCGTGGGTGTTCTGGCCCCTCAAAATGTCTTAGTATTTGATGACGCGAGATGTAACAAGAGGTAGTATTAAATGTGCTTTAATTCAGTCCAAAGTGGTCCAAAGTGCATCAAACTTTACAGTATTGTTGCTGGTCCCTATCTGAACACATCCATATGACAATATTCATACAATTATTGTAGCGCCACCCACTGTGGACAAGAAATGTTACAAAATATCTGGTGTTTGTTGTATGAGCTGCTCTTCCTTTCAGGGTCTTCTTCCTTTCAGGGATTCTCTTCAATTTTTTTCAGGATGTACTTATAAGGGTTTTGGTCGTTCACTGCGAAATTGTGACTTTTCGTTAAACTTTGGGCGTTCTACTGTAGCGAAAGTGACACCTGCCCCGTCTGACTGATTCCCTCATCTTTACACGTAGTACGCTACTTTGTCCAGCAGATGGTGCCATTTAGTCTGTTAAAACAAGCATTTCTAAAAGGGGTTTAGGAGAAGTGCATTATTTAGTCATTACAATGTGTCATTATACATGGACATTGTGTGTTCATAAGATACTTTTAAGTTAATTATAAAGTTGTAAAGAGAATATTTATTTACTATTTATAAATTGGATGTAAAGAGAAGTAAGAGATACTGTACTTAGAGATACTTAAAATATATTCAGAATTCTATTTGGAATCATCTTTTGTTGTATGTATTTCAGTTTTACAGTCAACTTGAATTGGGAGTGACAAAATAAATCCTTGAAGAAAGAAGACTTTGCCTCTCATTGAAGAACTGTTAGCTGTCTGCCAAACTGCATACAGTACATTCAGGCAGGGGGAGAATTTACGCTCTGCCCCGGGAACTGCAGTGACCCCGTCCTTGCCCGTCGCCGACAAGCGTGGATTGCGAGGGCCCGTCCAATGCTGCTTGCAGCTTTAATTATTGTTATTATTATTATTATTATTATTATTTTTCTCGTTCTTCTGTTCAGGCCGAAAATCAGCATTTCGTCATACATGCACGAAAAGTCCTGAAAATGGGCAGAGAGATTCGTTTCCCTCCAATACTGATCTGAGTAAGTGCCCCAAGCACAGGCGTGGCAAAATGCCTCTCTAGCGCCACCTACAAATTTTCAACGGAACAGCCCGGAAGCCCGTTGCGTCTAAAAATCTGGAAATATGTCACATTTATGTAACATTCCAGGACGCACAAAAAAGTCTCTTGGACCCATAGTCTAAACCCAACAGGAAGTCTGCTATTATGTCCGCAAACTTGAAAAAACACCTTGAAATGGAAAAATCTTGGCTTTGGAATGTGGGAGGGTCTGGCATTTAACCTTGTCAGATTGACTTCAAAATGTGGAAATAGATAGTTACAAGTATAGTCAGTGTCCTGAGAAAAAAAAATTGACTTTTCGTCCAAGTGGCGTGGGTGTTCTGGCCCCTCAAAAATTTCTTTGATTTGATGACGCGGGTTGGAACTGGAAGTAGTGTTAAATGTGCTTTAATTCAGTCCAAAGTGCATCAAACTTTACAGTATTGTTGCTGGTCCCTATCTGAACACATCCATATGACAATATTCATACAATTATTGTAGCGCCACCTACTTTGGACAAGAAATGTTAGAAAATATCTGATGAGCTGCCGTTCCTTTCGAGGTCTTTGGATTCTCTTTAATTTTTTCAGGATGTACTTATATGGGTTTTGGTTGTTCACTGCGAAAATTGTGACTTTTCGTAAACCTTTGGGCGTTCTACTGTAGTGAAAGTGACACCTGCCCCTGTCTGACTGATTCCCTCATCTTTGCACGTAGTACGCAACTTTGTCCAGCAGATGGTGCCATTAAGTCTGTTAAAACAAGCATTTCTAAAAGGGCTTTAGGAGATTCAGGGAGGAGAGAATTTATGCTCTGCCCCGGGAACTGCAGTGACCCCGTCCTTGCCAGTCGCCGACAAGCGTGGGGCCCGTCATGCTGCTTGCAGCTTTAATTATTTTTTTATATATATATATATATATATATATATTTGTTTTTCTTACATTTGACCTATTACAACAGAATATGAAAGCATTGCTGCAGTTCAGCATAAGACAGTCAAAAACAGATTACATGTGTGTTCGCACATTGTCCATATTCTTCCGTCATTAGTGAACAACAGTCCTTTCTAATCGCCTGGCGTGTTGTAGTCCATAATCCGTGTAGTCCAAATGACAATTTTCATGGTTATGTATTAGTTGAGGTGGTGTCAGCGCCCGTTTTTGCCATGTAGCCCTACACGTCTGTAGAGCTTATCTCAGATCTTATCTTCACCAAATCCTCCCGAGATTTGGCTCCATCGGCTCGCATGCTTGCCACATCCTCTCGCATGCCTGCCACATCCTCGTAGATGACATAGATGGTCTCGCACATCTTTCTTACTTTCCGGTACAGCATGTGCAATCCAAATCCCAGAGCGAGCATTCCCGCTGTTGAACTCACAAACAGGTACACATCTTCCACATCCTCCACATCCAGAGCGGCAAGGCACAGGACTCTCCACTTGTCCCATCCATCCTTGGTGTAGCCCGCCTGGAAGGTCCCCACTGGACATTCGGGTTCACCAGAACCCGCCTTCCGTGTTGAGAACACTCTGTCAATTGCGTTCAAGGACCAGTTTAACAGCTCCATTGCAGATCAGTTGATTGTCATCAGCTGTATCAGTTTGCCAGTTGTGCTCTTCAGTCGTCTTTCAGTTCTGGTACAATTGTTCCAAATTTAAATAAATATATACATATAAATGTTTATTTCAAATCTGAAGCCTGCATTGTACCATTGAAGCCTCAACTAAAGTAATTATATGAGCAGTTCTCAAAATAGTGCAATTCAGTACAAAGAGATTCTTGCATTTTCATCTCGTGAGGCATTTTTCCTCTAATTTACTTTAATTTTTCCGACTGACGGAAATCCATCAGGGCTACAGAGAACTTGAATCCCTGCAGACGAAATGATAACTTCTCTAACTTACTTACCATATACAATGTTGAAAAGACAAAAGAAGTCCTTAAACCTCTTTTTCGTGACGGCCAAACATGCTATAGTCCAATGCCGGCTCGTTTGACAGAATGTATTTCATCTTTTGCCTTGTTGCATCATCTACACTTGTAAATGCCACCATGGCAACCTAGGGATGAAAAAATAGGCTTACATTAATTGCTAAGACAATAAGCCTCAAAGATTTAAAGAATTAAGCTGGAAATGGCAAAGAAGAACACTTTTTCAACAGTGTGTGAACAACTGTGATCTGGACAAATCTAAATGTGACAGGAAGACAATGGTTGAGAGAAGTCAACAGGGAGCAATTAGAATTCATGTTTTTGCACAGGTAAATACTGTGTGGTTAACATTCACCCACCAACTATAAATTTTCAGGTTAAATTCAGCTCAGTACAATTTTAACACACTTGTAGATGAAAACTAGCCAGCCAAGAATTAGAACAATGGAAAAGTTCTTATTATGTTTGGATTTGTCATATTTCGGCATAATCAGAGGCAGAATCGGTCGAATTTTGCCAGTTTGACAGGTAAATGTGTTGTGTGCACAAATGCGTCTCTGCTGGCGAGATGAAGCGATTTGTGCATTTCTGCTGAAAACGGCCATGCTGAGCTGCAGCCTGGCTCCCAATACATAGTCCAACCACCGTCTACACTTAGAATATTTCCCTCTGCCTTCTCTCTTCGCGCCCCTGGTAGTCCAACCATTTTTACACTTAGTGCATTATCCTCTAGCTCCTCTCTCCGCACCCCTGGTAGTCCAAGCACCCTCTACACTTAGAATATTTCCCTCTGCCTCCTCTCTTCGCGCCCCTGGTAGTCCAACCATTTTTTACACTTAGTGCATTGTCCTCTGCCTCCGCTCTTCGCGCCCCTGGTACCCCGAGCGAAGGGATGGAGGGGCTTTTGCTGGCGGACCTCGGCCGACAAAAGCTTGGATCGAGGGATGACTTTCAATAGATCGCAGCGAAGTTGCTGCTCTGCTGCGTACGAAACCCTGACCCGTGCCGCTGATTTTTCACGGTTCACCTCAGCCGGCTCCACGCACTGCAGCTCCACCAGACAGGTCACGTTCAGCCTCCACCCCGCCTGTTGCGTGACATATGGCATAATCAGAGGCAGAACTGGTGTAATTTTGCCAGTTTTGCAGGTAAATGTGTTGTGTGCACAAATGCGTCTCTGCTGGCGAGATTTGGTCATTTCTGCTCAGAACGGCCGGGCTGAGCTCCACCCTGGCTCCAATACATCATTTTGATCAGTTTTTATTACAATCAGTCCGAATGGGTTGTGGGATGAGGCGGAGGTGCCTGTCTTCGCCTTCCACGGGGGTGAGTGGAGGCCGACCGCGCAGACGAACACAGTGCGCCTTCCTCGGCTTGTGGTGGTCAGACATGCCGCTGATTTTCACAGTCCCCCCCAGCTGGCTCAGCGCACTGCAGCTCAAGCAGACAGGTCCTGATCAGACTCCAGACTGCCTGTTGTGTCACATATAGCATAATGAGAGGCAGAGCTGGTGTAATTTTTGCCAGTTTTGCAGGTAAATGTCTTGTGTGCACGAATGCGTCTCTGCTGGCGAGATAAAGCGATTTGGTCATTTCTGCTCAGGACAGCCGGGCTGAGCTCCACCCTGGCTCACAATACATCATTTTGATCAGTTGCCTCACATATAGCCTAATGAGAGGCAGAATTGGTGTAATTTCTCCAGTTTTGCAGGTAAATATGCTGTGTGTACACATATCGCTTCTCTCGGCGAGATAAAGCGATTTGGTCATTTTTGTTTAAAACGGCCGTGCTGACCTCCACCCTGGCTCCCAATGCATAATTTTGATCAGTTTTTATGACAACCAGCTCGAATGGGATGTGAGTGTTTTGGCTCTGATAAATGCACGCATCCCCGGAGGTCGGCGCTCGTTTGCATGTATTAGCTCAAAAACTGCCACAGTTATCGAAGTAAGGTGAGAGCAATCAAAGGAACCATAACTGATTTAATGAGCCATTCGCAGTTTCACTGTGTACTTAGACTTGCATGGCTTAATCTTTGAGACAAGCATATGCTACTGGCAGGATCAACCAGGTAGCCCAACCGTCTTAACCTCCCCAGTGGGGCGGGTGGAGGCAGGCCCCGGGCGAGCGGGGCTAGACTGACCCA
The DNA here is from genome assembly GCA_005024645.1 of Planiliza haematocheilus. Lineage (NCBI taxonomy): Eukaryota > Metazoa > Chordata > Actinopteri > Mugiliformes > Mugilidae > Planiliza > Planiliza haematocheilus. Next base: position 33,046 of record SRSE01001046.1, read on the forward strand.
CCCACCGCGAGCCGGTGCGGTCTGGTCTGGGTTGGCCTCACCGGGGGTCTCAGAGGAACCGGGGCCCGCGGCTCGGCTCGGCTGCTTCATCCCTCCCCGGAGGGAGGAATGTATATACACAACATACATGCGTATGCCCTGTTTGCTTTGAGAAAACCGAGTTGCTTCCGGAGACGGCGCCGCAGTCTGCGGGAGCTGCCCCTCCCCCCTCCCGGTCCGGGACACCCTGCGACGGACTCCGTGGAAGGACCACTGTGAGGAGAGAGACGGGGCGTCTCGGTCTCGCTACCAATGGGCCGCGCAGCCCCGGGCCAGGGGAGGCGAGCATGCTGGCCGGGGGAACCGACCGCAGAATGCGCCCTGGAGGTCCAGGGGCCCGCGGAGGCCCTCCGATGGCATGCCACGAATGCTGTTCGGTCAGTGGAAGAGCGAGCCTCGCACTGCCTGGAGGTCAACATTTTTGAAAATTGCCTTGCCTGTAAATCTGCTGGTGGTGGTCGAAGTTTACGGATACCACTGCTTGACACCGGAGGAAGGGCACAAGCCCCAAAGGTCCCCAGCTCCGTCCCTTCTCCCGGTCTGAAAACACTTTGAAATTTTAACGGCACCGGGAGAAGGGCACAAGCCTCTGCCTCCTCTCTTCGCGCCCCTGGTAGTCCAACCACCCTCTACACTTAGAATATTTCCCTCTGCCTCCTCTCTTCGCTCCCCTGGTAGTCCAACCACCCTCTACAGAATCAGAATCAGAATCAGCTTTATTGGCCAAGTATGTGCACATACAAGGAATTTGACTCTGGTAACTTTTACTCTCTGGTACAGTACAAACTTAAATAGCGAAATAAGAATAAAATAAATCTCAAACTGTACATATAAAATATAGGTAATATATACACCGGGGTTATTGTACAGTGAATATTTACAGGGCAGAGTCATTGTTTATTGTTCATGTGGATGGTCTCTCGCTCTGTGACTGCTCAGAGTTCATCAGAGCGACAGCCCGGGGGAAAAAACTGTCCTTGTGGCGGGTGGTTTTGGCGTACAGTGCTCTGTAACGCCGGCCTGAGGGGAGGAGTCTGAACAGTTTGTGACCAGGGTGTGAGGGGTCTGTGGAGATTTTCCTGGCCCGCTTCCTGACCCGGGACCGGTACAGGTCCTGGATGGAGGGAAGATCGGTGCCAATGATCCTCTCCGCAGCCCTGACTGTTCTCTGCAGTCTGTCCCTGTCATGCCTGGTGGAGGATCCAAACCAGACAGTGATGGACGTGGTCAGGACAGACTGGACTATTGCAGTGTAGAATATGATCAGCAGCTCCTGAGGCAGGTTGAACTTTCTGAGCTGGCGCAGAAAGTACAGCCTCTGCTGGGCCTTCTTCCTCACGGAGTCTATGTGGGCGGACCACTTCATGTTCCGTGAAATTGTGGACCCTAGGAACCTGAATGAGTCCACTTCTTGGGAACCGGGATGATGGTGGAGCGTTTGAGGCAGGAGGGGACCTCGCACAGCTCCAGGGAGTTGTTGAAGATCTGAGTGAAGATGGGAGCCAGCTGGTCAGCACAGACTTTCAGGCAGGACGGAGACACTCCATCGGGTCCCGGGGCCTTCCTAATCCTCTGTCTCTGAAAGAGCTGACGCACATCCTGTTCGCAGATCCTCAGCGCAGGCAGGGGGTCGGGTGTGGTTTGTGGAGCTGCAAGGCCTTTTGTGATGGAGATGGTGGGGGAAGTGAAAGGTGTGAAAGTCCTTTCAAACCTGGAGTAGAAGTCGCTGAGGTCCTCTGCCAGGCGGGGGCTCCCCACAGGGTGGGGGGATGGTCTCCTGTAGTTGGTGATGGTCTGCAGGCCTTTCCAAACTGTAGAGGTGTCGTTGGCAGAAAAGTGGTCCTTCAGCTTCTCACTGTACTTCCTCTTTGCTGCCTTGATCTCCTTTGTCAGCTTGTTCCTGGCCTGCTTGTACAGGTCTCGATCCCCACTCCTGTAGGCCTCCTCCTTGTCCTGGCGTAGCCGTCTCAGTTCTGCAGTGAACCATGGTTTGTTGTTGTTGAATGTGCAGAAGGTTTTGGTCTGCACGCACATGTCCTCACAAAAGCCGATGTAAGATGTCACAGTGTCGGTTAGTTCATCCAGGTCTGAGGCTGCTGCTTCAAAGACGCTCCAATCAGTGCAGTCAAAGCAGGCCTGTAACTGCATCTTTGACTCGTCCGTCCATCTCTTCACAGTTTTCACTGCAGGCTTAGCAGATTTCAGCTTTTGCCTGTAGGATGGGATGAGGTGGACCAGGCAGTGGTCAGAAAGTCCCAAAGCAGCACGGGGGACAGAGCGATATGCGTCCTTTATTGTGGTGTAGCAGTGGTCCAGAGTGTTCATGTCCCTGGTGGGACACGTCACGTGCTGTCTATATTTTGGCATTTCGACTTTGAGATTTGCTCTGTTAAAATCCCCGAGAATGATTAGCAGAGAGTCCGGGTGTGTTTTCTCCACGTCTGTAATCTGGTCGGCGAGGTGATGTAACGCCTCCGTTACGCACGCCTGCGGTGGAATGTACACACCGACCAGCACGAACTATGCGAACTCCCGCGGTGAATAAAATGGTCTACAGTTTATGAAGAGTGATTCCAAGTGAGGGCTGCATAACTTCTTTAGCACTGTGAGATCTGTACACCAACCTTCGTTAATGTAGAAGCACGTTCCTCCACCCTTTGACTTCCCAGACAGTTCCGCGCAGCGGTCCGCACGGAACAGCTGGAAGCCCGGCAGCCGTAGTGCGCTGTCCGGGATGTGTTCGCTGAGCCAGGTTTCAGTGAAGCACAGGGCGGCTGAACGGCAAAAGTCTGAGTTCTTGGTTAGGAGAAGAAGCAGTTCATCCATTTTGTTAGCCAGAGAGCGGACGTTTCCCAAGTGTATGGACGGGAGAGCGGTGCGCAATCCCCGCTGCCGCAGCTTGACGAGCGCTCCAGCTCGTTTTCCGCGCCGGCGTCTCCGTCTAAATCCACAGAGCGCTGCTGCTCCTCCAACCAAAATCTCCAAAAAACAGTCTGGCTGGCTGAAAACCGGTGAAAAACTACACTTAGAAAATTTCCCTCTGCCTCCTCTCTTCGCGCCCCTGCTAGTCCAACCATTTTTTACACTTAGTGCATTTCCGCGCAGCCGACCACGGGGCGCCTTCCTCGGCTTGTGCTGGTCAGACATGCCGCTGATTTTTCACGGTCCCCCCCAGCTGGCTCAGCGCACTGCAGCTCAAGCAGACAGGTCCTGATCAGACTCCAGACTGCCTGTTGTGTCACATATAGCATAATGAGAGGCAGAGCTGGTGTAATTTTGCCAGTTTTGCAGGTAAATATGCTGTGTGTACAAATATCGCTTCTCTCGGCGAGATAAAGCGATTTGGTCATTTCTGCTCAGAACAGCCGGGCTGAGCTCCACCCTGGCTCACAATACATCATTTTGATCAGTTGCCTCACATATAGCCTAATGAGAGGCAGAATTGGTGTAATTTCTCCAGTTTTGCAGGTAAATATGCTGTGTGTACAAATATCGCTTCTCTCGGCGAGATAAAGCGATTTGGTCATTTCTGTTTAAAACGGCCGTGCTGACCTCCACCCTGGCTCCCAATGCATCATTTTGATCAGTTTTTATTACAATCAGTCCGAATGGGGTGTGGGATGAGGCGGAGATGCCTGTCTTCGCCTTCCACGGGGGTGAGTGCAGGCCGACCGCGCAGCCGAACACAGTGCGCCTTCCTCGGCTTGTGGTGGTCAGACATGCCGCTGATTTTTCACGGTCCCCCCCAGCTGGCTCAGCGCACTGCAGCTCAAGCAGACAGGTCCTGATCAGACTCCAGACTGCCTGTTGTGTCACATATAGCATAATGAGAGGCAGAGCTGGTGTAATTTTGCCAGTTTTGCAGGTAAATGTGTTGTGTGCACAAATGCGTCTCTGCTGGCGAGATAAAGCGATTTGGTCATTTCTGCTCAGAACGGCCGGGCTGAGCTCCACCCTGGCTCCCAATACATCATTTTGATCAGTTTTTATTACAATCAGCTCGAATGGGATGTGAGTGTTTTGGGTCTGATAAATGCACGCATCCCCGGAGCTCTGCGCTCGTTTGCATGTATAAGCTCAAAAATTGCCACAGTTATCCAAGTAACGTGAGAGCGATCAAAGGAACCATAACTGATTAAATGAGCCATTCGCAGTTTCACTGTACCGGCCGTGTGTACTTAGACTTGCATGGCTTAATCTTTGAGACAAGCATATGCTACTGGCAGGATCAACCAGGTAGCCCAACCGTCTAAACCTCCCCAGTCGGGCGGGTGGAGGCAGGCCCCGGGCGAGCGGTGCTAGCCTGACCCACCCACCGCGAGCCGGAGGCGGTCTGGTCTGGGTTGGCCTCACCGGGGGTCTCGGAGGAACCGGGGCCCGCGGCTCGGCTCGGCTGCTTCATCCCTCCCTCCGGGGAGGGATGTATATATACACAACATACACGCTTATGTCCTGTTCGCTTTGAGAACACCGAGTTGCTTCTGGAGACGGCGCCGCAGTCTGCAGGAGCTGCCCCCCCCCACCTCCCGACGGGATGGGGGGGTCCGGGACACCCTGCGACGGACTCCGTGGAAGGACCGCTGTGAGGAGAGAGACGGGGCGTCTCGGTCTCGCTACCAATGGGTGTCAGGCACCGGGATGCGGGATGGGGAGGACCGCAAGAGTCGCAGCCCCGGGCCGGGGGAGGCGAGCATGCTGGCCGGGGGAACCGACCGCAGAATGCGCCCTGGAGGTCCAGGGGCCCGCGGAGGCCCTCCGATGGCATGCCACGAATGCCGTTCGGTCAGTGGAAAAGCGAGCCTCGCACTGCCTGGAGGTCAACAGTTTTTGAAAATTGCCTTGCCTGTAAATCTGCTGGTGGTGGTCGAAGTTTACGGATACCACTGCTTGACACCGGAGGAAGGGCACAAGCCCCAAAGGTCCCCAGCTCTGTCCCTTCTCCCGGTCTGAAAACACTTTGAAATTTGAACGGCCCCTGGTAGTCCAACCACCCTCTACACTTAGAACATTTGCCTCTGCCTCCCCTCTTCGCGCCCTTGGTAGTCCAACCACACTCTACACTTAGTGCATTTCCCTCTGCCTCCTCTCTTCGCGCCCCTGGTAGTCCAACCACCCTCTACACTTAGAAAATTTCCCTCTGCCTCCTCTCTTCGCACCCCTGGTAGTCCAACCACACTCTACACTTAGAATATTTCCCTCTGCCTCCTCTCTTCGCGCCCTTGGTAGTCCAACCACACTCTACACTTAGTGCATTTCCCTTTGCCTCCTCTCTTCGCGCCCCTGGTAGTCCAACCACCCTCTACACTTAGTGCATTTCCCTCTGACTCCTCTCTTCGCGTCCCTGGTAGTCCAACCACACTCTACACTTAGAATATTTCCCTCTGCCTCCTCTCTTCGCGCCCCTGGTAGTCCAACCACCTTTTACACTTAGTGGATTTTCCTCTGCCTCCTCTCTTCGCGCCCCTGGTAGTCCAAGCACCCTCTAGACTTAGAATATTTCCCTCTGCCTCCTCTCTTCGCGCCCCTGGAAGTCCAACCATTTTTTACACTTAGTGCATTTTCCTCTAGCTCCTCTCTCCGCACCCCTGGTAGTCCAAGCACCCTCTACACTTAGAATATTTCCCTCTGCCTCCTCTCTTCGCGCCCCTGGTAGTCCAACCACCTTTTACACTTAGTGCATTTTCCTCTGCCTCCTCTCTTCGCGCCCCTGGTAGTCCAACCACCTTTTACACTTAGTGCATTTTCCTCTGCCTCCTCTCTTCGCGCCCCTGGTAGTCCAAGCACCCTCTAGACTTAGAATATTTTCCTCTGCCTCCGCTCTTCGCGCCCCTGGTACCCCGAGCGAAGGGAAGGAGGGGGCGTTTGCTGGCGGACCTCGGCCGACAAAAGCTTGGATCGAGGGATGACTTTCAATAGATCGCAGCGAAGTTGCTGCTCTGCTGCGTACGAAACCCTGACCCGTGCCGCTGATTTTTCACGGTTCACCTCAGCCGGCTCCACGCACTGCAGCTCCACCAGACAGGTCACGTTCAGCCTCCACCCCGCCTGTTGCATGACATATGGCATAATCAGAGGCAGAACTGGTGTAATTTTGCCAGTTTTGCAGGTAAATGTGTTGTGTGCACAAACGCGTCTCTGCTGGCGAGATAAAGCGATTTGTGCATTTCTGCTGAAAACGGCCGTGCTGAGCTCCACCCTGGCTCCCAATACATGCTTTTGATCAGTTTTTATGACAATCAGCTCGAATGGGACGTGAGATGAGGGGGACATGCCTGTGTTCGCCTTCCATGGGGGGTCAGTCGAGGCCGCCAGTGCGTCCGACGACAGCGCGCCTTGCTCGGTCTGCGGTGGCCGGGCGTGCCGCTGATTTTTCACGGTTCACCTCAGCCGGCTCACAAACTTTCACAAACCTCCTACAGATGTACACATACAAATATTGCCTTACAACATCCTAAATGAGTACTGAGTACAATATGAATAAACATCCAACCTAGAGCTGCAACAATTAATCAAAAAATAAATTATTAATCACCAACCAGTTTGAGTCAGGCTCTGTCTAATTTAAAAAATGGTCACATTCTCTGATTCAACGTTTTCTTTATGAATATTTTCTGGTTTTCAGCTAAATATTTTCCAACAAAATCATCAACGGATTTATTGGTAATGAAAATACAATGCAATATTACATGATAGTCTTTGTTAAAGTTGAAGTTCTTTACTTTGTTTTAGTAATTTTACTTGTAACTAAGTAATATTTTAACAGAGTAACTGCAATGAAAACAAATTCATATTCTACCACTTCTTACTACTGTTTACTTTGGCACTGGCTGGATGCCCTTCGTTCTCCTCTGTCTCTTGCCCCAGTGAACCATTTCGACAGTGCCCTCTCTGCTTCCTGCTGGTTCACCTGTGCGGCCAGTGACGACTTCTTTTTAACAGCTTCTGTAAAACAAATTTGGTTGACAGTATGAGCTATGGACATTAAAAAACACATTCTCTTCAAACACCATTTAGAATAAAACAATGGCCAACTTTAGGGCCATAGATTTTTTGGACAAGAAAATATTTATAAAGTACTTGAACTTAATAAAACATTTATTATAATACTCCCTCAAATATAATAGCTTTGTGAGGTGTGTCCATTCATTCATTCATCCATTCATTCATCTTGTGTAACCACTTATTCCTGTTAAGGGTCGCAGGGGTCTGCAGGAGCCTATCCCAGATGTCACCAAGCTAGAGGTGGGGTACACCCTGGACAGGTCGCCAGTCCATCGCAGGGCTAAGACAGAGAGACAGACAACCATTCACACTCACATGCACACCTATGGACAATTTAGAATCACCAATGAACCTATTGAGCATGTCTTTGGATGGTGGGGGGAAGCCAGAGTGAGGTGTGTACAAATAATCATAAAATAAAATGATAAAACATGTTTTCACATAAAAATGCCAAAATGCACTAAAAGCAATAACTGATGCACACTAGTAATAATACTAAAATTTATTTATTCATTCATTTCGGCAAGTCAATTCGATCATCATCACACATCAAAATCAATATCAGTATGAGTACAAGTGACCTGGCCGAAATTGAAAGCGGGAGAAGCCAAAGCTTATCTAGTCCCGCCCCCATTACCCAGAGTACAGATTTAGATTTTTAGGGCCCGAGCAACGAAGTGCAGGGGCCCAACGGGGCCATGCAACGGAGTTGCAAGGACCCTATTGTTTTCGTACTGTTTATTATTGTTATTATTATTAGGGCCCGAGCAACGAAGTGCAGGGGCCCAACGGGGCCATGCAACGGAGTTGCAAGGACCCTATTGTTTTCGTACTGTTTATTATTATTATTATTAGGGCCCGAGCAACGAAGTGCAGGTGCCCAACGGGGCCATGCAACGGAGTTGCAAGGACCCTATTGTTTTGGTACTGTTTATTATTATTAGTGCCCGAGCAACGAAGTGCAGGGGCCCAACGGGGCCATGCAACGGAGTTGCAAGGACCCTATTGTTTTCGTACTGTTTATTATTATTATTATTAGGGCCCGAGCAACGAAGTGCAGGGGCCCAACGGGGCCATGCAACGGAGTTGCAAGGACCCTATTGTTTTCGTACTGTTTATTATTATTATTAGTGCCGAGTGCCTATGTCAAGAGGCCCCTCCTCCCATAGGGAGGAGGGGCCTCGTGCCACAGGCACGAGGCAACTCTTGATCTTCTGCGTGTTTCTTTGCAGTTTTATTTTTACTTATTAGTGCCGAGTGCCTATGTCAAGAGGCCCCTCTTCCCATAGGGAGGAGGGGCCTCGTGCCACAGGCACGAGGCAACTCTTGATCTTCTGCGTGTTTCTTTGCAGTTTTATTTTTACTTATTAGTGCCGAGTGCCTATGTCAAGAGGCCCCTCCTCCCATAGGGAGGAGGGGCCTCGTGCCATAGGCACGAGGCCACTCTTGATCTTCTGCGTGTTTCTTTGCAGTTTTATTTTTACTTATTATTATTCCTTTTCCGCCCTTTTTCGCCGATTAATGCGGCCCGAACCGGCCAGAGGACCCCAACACATGATATATCGAAACGTGTGTTTTGATCCCGAATCCCGGGCTATTACTTGAATAAGCGATTGGTGAGTTTTTCACGAATTTATTCGCGAATTTATTCGCGAAAAGCGGCGAAAAAATTTCCCATTCAAATGAATGGGAGTCCCCGAAAAAAAAAGAAAGATCAACAGGCATTTTCAACAATCAACTGCTCTGGCATACTTTCACCCAGAGACTTCATTGAAACTGTAAAATGTAGGCACTCTTGTCTTCTCTTCAGAGATTCCCTTCACTTATCGACACCTTTTACCGTTTTTAAACCATGAAGCCTCAAAGCGGTGAAGGGTTTTACTCAGATTTCGGGGGTTTATAATGGGTGTGTATTGCGCGGAATGTTCGCGCCAGAGGGTGAGACACCAACTGCCAGAGTGAGAAGAGAGAAGAAAATTAGGCAAAAAATAAAATAGAAACTGCTCCCGTGGCCACAAATTTCACACCACAGACATAATTTATACATAGAAACGTAGGAAAATTTGTCTTCTCGCTCACAATTTGTCCGCTGAAGCTGTAAGTCTTATAGTTTTGGCGTGAGACGCAAAGCTGCGCCAGCAAACCCCTTCCTCGCTCCATAGACTGCAATGTTAAATTTGTGGAGCAAAGCAGAAGCAATCCTTTGTTTTAAATCGCTTTAAATAGCTCACATTTCTACATTTTACCCAGAAACTGCATATCTAGACGTTCAGGAAAGCCTCAAGATGCCCAAAGTGAAGTCGGTTCAACGATTAGACACACGGTTTGGCCACAAGGCCTTCCTGTTCGAGGCCGTGGTTTCAGCATTTTCGCCCACTCTAGTCCTTTTCTAACTGATATTCAAACTGGTAACCGTGGCAACCAGGGGCTCCACAGAAAGAGGCGGGAAAACATAAGTAACTGGTCTGTGGGGCGGCCATTTTGGGGCAATGTTAATGGAAACAGCCCACTCCGAGAAAATTCTAACTGAAGTAACTGGTCTGTGGGGCGGCCATTTTGGCTTTTGGCACCCAAGTTGAACAATGACAGGTGTCCGTCTGTCATTGGCTAGCGCGTCATGCTAATTGCTAACATTAGCGGCTAATGCTAATTTTTAGTAGCTAGAAATTGGTGGTAGCATTAGTGGCAGCAGTAGCATGTTAGCGAATAGCATATTAGCAATTAGCATGTTAGCATTAGCATGTTAGCAATTAGCATCTACTTAATTTTTAGTGGCTTAAAAGTCATGCTAACACTAAACCAATGTTAAAATAATTGGCTAACGCATCATGCTAATTCCTAACATTAGCGGCTAATGCTAATTTTTAGTGGTAGAAATTGGTGGTAGCATTAGTGGCAGCATTAGCATGTTAGCGAATAGCATATTAGCAATTAGCATGTTAGCATTAGCATGTTAGCAATTAGCATCTACTTAATTTTTAGTGGCTTAAAAGTCATGCTAACACTAAACCAATGTTAAAATAATTGGCTAACGCATCATGCTAATTCCTAACATTAGCGGCTAATGCTAATTTTTAATGGTAGAAATTGGTGGTAGCATTAGTGGCAGCATTAGCATGTTAGCGAATAGCATATTAGCAATTAGCATGTTAGCATTAGCATGTTAGCAATTAGCATCTATTTAATGTTTAGTGTCTAAAAAGACATGCTAACACTAAACCAATGCTAAAATTAGTGGCTAGCGCATCATGCTAATTGCTAACATTAGCGGCTAATGCAAATTTTTAGTGGCTAGAAATTGGTGGTTGCATTAGTGGCAGCATTAGCATGTTGGCGAATAGCATATTAGCAATTAGCATGTTAGCATTAGCATGCTAACAATTAGCATGTATTTCATTTTTAGTGTCTAAAGAGACATGCTAACACTAAACTAATGCTAAAGTTAGTGGCTAGCGCGTCATGCTAATTGCTAACATTAGCAGCTAATGACAACAGCCCACTCGGCACTTCAAAAATTTCCGCGGGAATTTTCTAGTTATTATTCATTTTCCGCCCTTTTTCGCCGATTAATGCGGCCCGAACCGGCCAGAGGACCCCAACACATGATATATCGAAACGTGTGTTTTGATCCCGAATCCCGGGCTATTACTTGAATAAGCGATTGGTGAGTTTTTCGCGAATTTATTCGCGAATTTATTCGCGAAAAACGGCGAAAAATTTCCCATTCAAATGAATGGGAGTCCCCGAAAAAAAAAGAAAGATCAACAGGCATTTTCAACAATCAACTGCTCTGGCATACTTTCACCCAGAGACTTCATTGAAACTGTAAAATGTAGGCACGCTTGTCTTCTCTTCAGAGATTCCCTTCACTTATCGACACCTTTTACCGTTTTTAAACCATGAAGCCTCAAAGCGGTGAAGGGTTTTACTCAGATTTCGGGGGTTTATAATGGGTGTGTATTGCGCGGAATGTTCGCGCCAGAGGGTGAGACACCAACTGCCAGAGTGAGAAGAGAGAAGAAAATTAGGCAAAAAATAAAATAGAAACTGCTCCCGTGGCCACAAATTTCACACCACAGACATAATTTATACATAGAAACGTAGGAAAATTTGTCTTCTCGCTTACAATTTGTCCGCTGAAGCTGTAAGTCTTATAGTTTTGGCGTGAGACGCAAAGCTGCGCCAGCAAACCCCTTCCTCGCTCCATAGACTGCAATGTTAAATTTGTGGAGCAAAGCAGAAGCAATCCTTTGTTTTAAATCGCTTTAAATAGCTCACATTTCTACATTTTACCCAGAAACTGCATATCTAGACGTTCAGGAAAGCTTCAAGATGCCCAAAGTGAAGTCGGTTCAACGATTAGACACACGGTTTGGCCACAAGGCCTTCCTGTTCGAGGCCGTGGTTTCAGCATTTTTTCTCTCTCTCCCTGTCTTCGTAACTGAAATTCAAACTGGTAACCGTGGCAACCAGGGGCTCCACAGAAAGAGGCGGGAAAACATAAGCAACTGGTCTGTAGGGCGGCCATTTTGGGGCAATGTTAATGGAAACAGCCCACTCGGGAAACTTCTACCTGAAGTAACTGGTCCGTGGGGCGGCCATTTTGGCTTTTGGCACCCAAGTTGAACAATGACAGGTGTCTGTCTGTCATTGGCTAGCGCGTCATGCTAATTGCTAACATTAGCGGCTAATGCTAATTTTTAGTAGCTAGAAATTGGTGGTAGCATTAGTGGCAGCATTAGCATGTTAGCGAAAAGCATATTAGCAATTAGCATGTTAGCATTAGCATGCTAACAATTAGCATGTATTTAATTTTTAGTGTCTAAAAAGACATGCTAACACTAAACCAATGCTAAAATTAGTGGCTAGCGCCTCATGCTAATTGCTAACATTAGCGGCTAATGCTAATTTTTAGTGGCTACGAATTGGTGGTTGCATTAGTGGCAGCATTAGCATGTTGGCGAATAGCATATTACCAATTAGCATGTTAGCATTAGCATGCTAACAATTAGAATGTATTTAATTTTTAGTGTCTAAAGAGACATGCTAACGCTAAACTAATGCTAAAGTTAGTGGCTAGCGCATCACAGTAATTGCTAACATTAGCAGCTAATGGCAACAGCCCACTCGGCACTTTAAAAATTTCCGAGGGAATTTTCTAGTTATTATTATTTTTCTCGTTCTTCTGTTCAGGCCGAAAATCAGCATTTTGTCATACATGCACGAAAAGTCCTGAAAATGGGCAGACAGATTCGTTTGCGTCCAATACTGATCTGAATATGTGCCCCCAGCACGGGCGTGGCAAAATGGCTCTTTAGCGCCACCTAGAAATTTTCAACTGACCTGGACCGGAAGCCCGTTGCGTCTAAAAATCTGAACATATGTCACATTTATGTAACATCCCAGGACGCACCAAAACATCAAAAGGCGCCATAGTCTAAACCCAACAGGAAGTCTGCTATTTTGTCCGCAAACTTGAAAAAACACCTTGAAATGGAGAAATCTTGGCTTTGGAATGTGGGAGGGTCTGGCATTTAACCTTGTCAGATTGACTTCAAAATGTGGAAATAGATAGTTACAAGTATAGGCAATATCTTGAGAAAAAAAATTGACTTTTCGTCGAAGTGGCGTGGGTGTTCTGGCCCCTCAAAAATGTCTTAGTATTTGATGACGCGAGATGTAACAAGAGGTAGTATTAAATGTGCTTTAATTCAGTCCAAAGTGGTCCAAAGTGCATCAAACTTTACAGTATTGTTGCTGGTCCCTATCTGAACACATCCATATGACAATATTCATACAATTATTGTAGCGCCACCCACTGTGGACAAGAAATGTTACAAAATATCTGGTGTTTGTTGTATGAGCTGCTCTTCCTTTCAGGGTCTTCTTCCTTTCAGGGATTCTCTTCAATTTTTTTCAGGATGTACTTATAAGGGTTTTGGTCGTTCACTGCGAAAATTGTGACTTTTCGTTAAACTTTGGGCGTTCTACTGTAGCGAAAGTGACACCTGCCCCGTCTGACTGATTCCCTCATCTTTACACGTAGTACGCTACTTTGTCCAGCAGATGGTGCCATTTAGTCTGTTAAAACAAGCATTTCTAAAAGGGGTTTAGGAGAAGTGCATTATTTAGTCATTACAATGTGTCATTATACATGGACATTGTGTGTTCATAAGATACTTTTAAGTTAATTATAAAGTTGTAAAGAGAATATTTATTTACTATTTATAAATTAGATGTAAAGAGAAGTAAGAGATACTGTACTTAGAGATACTTAAAATATATTCAGAATTCTATTTGGAATCATCTTTTGTTGTATGTATTTCAGTTTTACAGTCAACTTGAATTGGGAGTGACAAAATAAATCCTTGAAGAAAGAAGACTTTGCCTCTCATTGAAGAACTGTTAGCTGTCTGCCAAACTGCATACAGTACATTCAGGCAGGGGGAGAATTTACGCTCTGCCCCGGGAACTGCAGTGACCCCGTCCTTGCCCGTCGCCGACAAGCGTGGATTGCGAGGGCCCGTCCAATGCTGCTTGCAGCTTTAATTATTGTTATTATTATTATTATTATTATTATTTTTCTCGTTCTTCTGTTCAGGCCGAAAATCAGCATTTCGTCATACATGCACGAAAAGTCCTGAAAATGGGCAGAGAGATTCGTTTCCCTCCAATACTGATCTGAGTAAGTGCCCCAAGCACAGGCGTGGCAAAATGCCTCTCTAGCGCCACCTACAAATTTTCAACGGAACAGCCCCGGAAGCCCGTTGCGTCTAAAAATCTGGAAATATGTCACATTTATGTAACATTCCAGGACGCACAAAAAAGTCTCTTGGACCCATAGTCTAAACCCAACAGGAAGTCTGCTATTATGTCCGCAAACTTGAAAAAACACCTTGAAATGGAAAAATCTTGGCTTTGGAATGTGGGAGGGTCTGGCATTTAACCTTGTCAGATTGACTTCAAAATGTGGAAATAGATAGTTACAAGTATAGTCAGTGTCCTGAGAAAAAAAAATTGACTTTTCGTCCAAGTGGCGTGGGTGTTCTGGCCCCTCAAAAATTTCTTTGATTTGATGACGCGGGTTGGAACTGGAAGTAGTGTTAAATGTGCTTTAATTCAGTCCAAAGTGCATCAAACTTTACAGTATTGTTGCTGGTCCCTATCTGAACACATCCATATGACAATATTCATACAATTATTGTAGCGCCACCTACTTTGGACAAGAAATGTTAGAAAATATCTGATGAGCTGCCGTTCCTTTCGAGGTCTTTGGATTCTCTTTTAATTTTTTCAGGATGTACTTATATGGGTTTTGGTTGTTCACTGCGAAAATTGTGACTTTTCGTAAACCTTTGGGCGTTCTACTGTAGTGAAAGTGACACCTGCCCCTGTCTGACTGATTCCCTCATCTTTGCACGTAGTACGCAACTTTGTCCAGCAGATGGTGCCATTAAGTCTGTTAAAACAAGCATTTCTAAAAGGGCTTTAGGAGATTCAGGGAGGAGAGAATTTATGCTCTGCCCCGGGAACTGCAGTGACCCCGTCCTTGCCAGTCGCCGACAAGCGTGGGGTGCGAGGGCCCGTCATGCTGCTTGCAGCTTTAATTATTTTTTTTTATATATATATATATATATATATATATTTGTTTTTCTTACATTTGACCTATTACAACAGAATATGAAAGCATTGCTGCAGTTCAGCATAAGACAGTCAAAAACAGATTACATGTGTGTTCGCACATTGTCCATATTCTTCCGTCATTAGTGAACAACAGTCCTTTCTAATCGCCTGGCGTGTTGTAGTCCATAATCCGTGTAGTCCAAATGACAATTTTCATGGTTATGTATTAGTTGAGGTGGTGTCAGCGCCCGTTTTTGCCATGTAGCCCTACACGTCTGTAGAGCTTATCTCAGATCTTATCTTCACCAAATCCTCCCGAGATTTGGCTCCATCGGCTCGCATGCTTGCCACATCCTCTCGCATGCCTGCCACATCCTCGTAGATGACATAGATGGTCTCGCACATCTTTCTTACTTTCCGGTACAGCATGTGCAATCCAAATCCCAGAGCGAGCATTCCCGCTGTTGAACTCACAAACAGGTACACATCTTCCACATCCTCCACATCCAGAGCGGCAAGGCACAGGACTCTCCACTTGTCCCATCCATCCTTGGTGTAGCCCGCCTGGAAGGTCCCCACTGGACATTCGGGTTCACCAGAACCCGCCTTCCGTGTTGAGAACACTCTGTCAATTGCGTTCAAGGACCAGTTTAACAGCTCCATTGCAGATCAGTTGATTGTCATCAGCTGTATCAGTTTGCCAGTTGTGCTCTTCAGTCGTCTTTCAGTTCTGGTACAATTGTTCCAAATTTAAATAAATATATACATATAAATGTTTATTTCAAATCTGAAGCCTGCATTGTACCATTGAAGCCTCAACTAAAGTAATTATATGAGCAGTTCTCAAAATAGTGCAATTCAGTACAAAGAGATTCTTGCATTTTCATCTCGTGAGGCATTTTTCCTCTAATTTACTTTAATTTTTCCGACTGACGGAAATCCATCAGGGCTACAGAGAACTTGAATCCCTGCAGACGAAATGATAACTTCTCTAACTTACTTACCATATACAATGTTGAAAAGACAAAAGAAGTCCTTAAACCTCTTTTTCGTGACGGCCAAACATGCTATAGTCCAATGCCGGCTCGTTTGACAGAATGTATTTCATCTTTTGCCTTGTTGCATCATCTACACTTGTAAATGCCACCATGGCAACCTAGGGATGAAAAAATAGGCTTACATTAATTGCTAAGACAATAAGCCTCAAAGATTTAAAGAATTAAGCTGGAAATGGCAAAGAAGAACACTTTTTCAACAGTGTGTGAACAACTGTGATCTGGACAAATCTAAATGTGACAGGAAGACAATGGTTGAGAGAAGTCAACAGGGAGCAATTAGAATTCATGTTTTTTGCACAGGTAAATACTGTGTGGTTAACATTCACCCACCAACTATAAATTTTCAGGTTAAATTCAGCTCAGTACAATTTTAACACACTTGTAGATGAAAACTAGCCAGCCAAGAATTAGAACAATGGAAAAGTTCTTATTATGTTTGGATTTGTCATATTTCGGCATAATCAGAGGCAGAATCGGTCGAATTTTGCCAGTTTGACAGGTAAATGTGTTGTGTGCACAAATGCGTCTCTGCTGGCGAGATGAAGCGATTTGTGCATTTCTGCTGAAAACGGCCATGCTGAGCTGCAGCCTGGCTCCCAATACATAGTCCAACCACCGTCTACACTTAGAATATTTCCCTCTGCCTTCTCTCTTCGCGCCCCTGGTAGTCCAACCATTTTTACACTTAGTGCATTATCCTCTAGCTCCTCTCTCCGCACCCCTGGTAGTCCAAGCACCCTCTACACTTAGAATATTTCCCTCTGCCTCCTCTCTTCGCGCCCCTGGTAGTCCAACCATTTTTTACACTTAGTGCATTGTCCTCTGCCTCCGCTCTTCGCGCCCCTGGTACCCCGAGCGAAGGGATGGAGGGGGCTTTTGCTGGCGGACCTCGGCCGACAAAAGCTTGGATCGAGGGATGACTTTCAATAGATCGCAGCGAAGTTGCTGCTCTGCTGCGTACGAAACCCTGACCCGTGCCGCTGATTTTTCACGGTTCACCTCAGCCGGCTCCACGCACTGCAGCTCCACCAGACAGGTCACGTTCAGCCTCCACCCCGCCTGTTGCGTGACATATGGCATAATCAGAGGCAGAACTGGTGTAATTTTGCCAGTTTTGCAGGTAAATGTGTTGTGTGCACAAATGCGTCTCTGCTGGCGAGATTTGGTCATTTCTGCTCAGAACGGCCGGGCTGAGCTCCACCCTGGCTCCCAATACATCATTTTGATCAGTTTTATTACAATCAGTCCGAATGGGTTGTGGGATGAGGCGGAGATGCCTGTCTTCGCCTTCCACGGGGGTGAGTGGAGGCCGACCGCGCAGACGAACACAGTGCGCCTTCCTCGGCTTGTGGTGGTCAGACATGCCGCTGATTTTTCACAGTCCCCCCCAGCTGGCTCAGCGCACTGCAGCTCAAGCAGACAGGTCCTGATCAGACTCCAGACTGCCTGTTGTGTCACATATAGCATAATGAGAGGCAGAGCTGGTGTAATTTTGCCAGTTTTGCAGGTAAATGTCTTGTGTGCACGAATGCGTCTCTGCTGGCGAGATAAAGCGATTTGGTCATTTCTGCTCAGGACAGCCGGGCTGAGCTCCACCCTGGCTCACAATACATCATTTTGATCAGTTGCCTCACATATAGCCTAATGAGAGGCAGAATTGGTGTAATTTCTCCAGTTTTGCAGGTAAATATGCTGTGTGTACACATATCGCTTCTCTCGGCGAGATAAAGCGATTTGGTCATTTTGTTTAAAACGGCCGTGCTGACCTCCACCCTGGCTCCCAATGCATAATTTTGATCAGTTTTTATGACAACCAGCTCGAATGGGATGTGAGTGTTTTGGCTCTGATAAATGCACGCATCCCCGGAGGTCGGCGCTCGTTTGCATGTATTAGCTCAAAAACTGCCACAGTTATCGAAGTAAGGTGAGAGCAATCAAAGGAACCATAACTGATTTAATGAGCCATTCGCAGTTTCACTGTGTACTTAGACTTGCATGGCTTAATCTTTGAGACAAGCATATGCTACTGGCAGGATCAACCAGGTAGCCCAACCGTCTTAACCTCCCCAGTGGGGCGGGTGGAGGCAGGCCCCGGGCGAGCGGGGCTAGACTGACCCACCCACCGCGAGCCGGTGGCGGTCTGGTCTGGGTTGGCCTCACCGGGGGTCTCAGAGGAACCGGGGCCCGCGGCTCGGCTCGGCTGCTTCATCCCTCCCCGGAGGGAGGAATGTATATACACAACATACATGCGTATGCCCTGTTTGCTTTGAGAAAACCGAGTTGCTTCCGGAGACGGCGCCGCAGTCTGCGGGAGCTGCCCCTCCCCCCTCCCGGTCCGGGACACCCTGCGACGGACTCCGTGGAAGGACCACTGTGAGGAGAGAGACGGGGCGTCTCGGTCTCGCTACCAATGGGCCGCGCAGCCCCGGGCCAGGGGAGGCGAGCATGCTGGCCGGGGGAACCGACCGCAGAATGCGCCCTGGAGGTCCAGGGGCCCGCGGAGGCCCTCCGATGGCATGCCACGAATGCTGTTCGGTCAGTGGAAGAGCGAGCCTCGCACTGCCTGGAGGTCAACATTTTGAAAATTGCCTTGCCTGTAAATCTGCTGGTGGTGGTCGAAGTTTACGGATACCACTGCTTGACACCGGAGGAAGGGCACAAGCCCCAAAGGTCCCCAGCTCCGTCCCTTCTCCCGGTCTGAAAACACTTTGAAATTTTAACGGCACCGGGAGAAGGGCACAAGCCTCTGCCTCCTCTCTTCGCGCCCCTGGTAGTCCAACCACCCTCTACACTTAGAATATTTCCCTCTGCCTCCTCTCTTCGCTCCCCTGGTAGTCCAACCACCCTCTACAGAATCAGAATCAGAATCAGCTTTATTGGCCAAGTATGTGCACATACAAGGAATTTGACTCTGGTAACTTTTACTCTCTGGTACAGTACAAACTTAAATAGCGAAATAAGAATAAAATAGATCTCAAACTGTACATATAAAATATAGGTAATATATACACCGGGGTTATTGTACAGTGAATATTTACAGGGCAGAGTCATTGTTTATTGTTCATGTGGATGGTCTCTCGCTCTGTGACTGCTCAGAGTTCATCAGAGCGACAGCCCGGGGGAAAAAACTGTCCTTGTGGCGGGTGGTTTTGGCGTACAGTGCTCTGTAACGCCGGCCTGAGGGGAGGAGTCTGAACAGTTTGTGACCAGGGTGTGAGGGGTCTGTGGAGATTTTCCTGGCCCGCTTCCTGACCCGGGACCGGTACAGGTCCTGGATGGAGGGAAGATCGGTGCCAATGATCCTCTCCGCAGCCCTGACTGTTCTCTGCAGTCTGTCCCTGTCATGCCTGGTGGAGGATCCAAACCAGACAGTGATGGACGTGGTCAGGACAGACTGGACTATTGCAGTGTAGAATATGATCAGCAGCTCCTGAGGCAGGTTGAACTTTCTGAGCTGGCGCAGAAAGTACAGCCTCTGCTGGGCCTTCTTCCTCACGGAGTCTATGTGGGCGGACCACTTCATGTTCCGTGAAATTGTGGACCCTAGGAACCTGAATGAGTCCACTTCTTGGGAACCGGGATGATGGTGGAGCGTTTGAGGCAGGAGGGGACCTCGCACAGCTCCAGGGAGTTGTTGAAGATCTGAGTGAAGATGGGAGCCAGCTGGTCAGCACAGACTTTCAGGCAGGACGGAGACACTCCATCGGGTCCCGGGGCCTTCCTAATCCTCTGTCTCTGAAAGAGCTGACGCACATCCTGTTCGCAGATCCTCAGCGCAGGCAGGGGGTCGGGTGTGGTTTGTGGAGCTGCAAGGCCTTTTGTGATGGAGATGGTGGGGGAAGTGAAAGGTGTGAAAGTCCTTTCAAACCTGGAGTAGAAGTCGCTGAGGCTCCCCACAGGGTGCGGGGATGGTCTCCTGTAGTTGGTAATGGTCTGCAGGCCTTTCCAAACTGTAGAGGTGTCGTTGGCAGAAAAGTGGTCCTTCAGCTTCTCACTGTACTTCCTCTTTGCTGCCTTGATCTCCTTTGTCAGCTTGTTCCTGGCCTGCTTGTACAGGTCTCGATCCCCACTCCTGTAGGCCTCCTCCTTGTCCTGGCGTAGCCGTCTCAGTTCTGCAGTGAACCATGGTTTGTTGTTGTTGAATGTGCAGAAGGTTTTGGTCTGCACGCACATGTCCTCACAAAAGCCGATGTAAGATGTCACAGTGTCGGTTAGTTCATCCAGGTCTGAGGCTGCTGCTTCAAAGACGCTCCAATCAGTGCAGTCAAAGCAGGCCTGTAACTGCATCTTTGACTCGTCCGTCCATCTCTTCACAGTTTTCACTGCAGGCTTAGCAGATTTCAGCTTTTGCCTGTAGGATGGGATGAGGTGGACCAGGCAGTGGTCAGAAAGTCCCAAAGCAGCACGGGGGACAGAGCGATATGCGTCCTTTATTGTGGTGTAGCAGTGGTCCAGAGTGTTCATGTCCCTGGTGGGACACGTCACGTGCTGTCTATATTTTGGCATTTCGACTTTGAGATTTGCTCTGTTAAAATCCCCGAGAATGATTAGCAGAGAGTCCGGGTGTGTTTTCTCCACGTCTGTAATCTGGTCGGCGAGGTGATGTAACGCCTCCGTTACGCACGCCTGCGGTGGAATGTACACACCGACCAGCACGAACTATGCGAACTCCCGCGGTGAATAAAATGGTCTACAGTTTATGAAGAGTGATTCCAAGTGAGGGCTGCATAACTTCTTTAGCACTGTGAGATCTGTACACCAACCTTCGTTAATGTAGAAGCACGTTCCTCCACCCTTTGACTTCCCAGACAGTTCCGCGCAGCGGTCCGCACGGAACAGCTGGAAGCCCGGCAGCCGTAGTGCGCTGTCCGGGATGTGTTCGCTGAGCCAGGTTTCAGTGAAGCACAGGGCGGCTGAACGGCAAAAGTCTGAGTTCTTGGTTAAGAGAAGAAGCAGTTCATCCATTTTGTTAGCCAGAGAGCGGACGTTTCCCAAGTGTATGGACGGGAGAGCGGTGCGCAATCCCCGCTGCCGCAGCTTGACGAGCGCTCCAGCTCGTTTTCCGCGCCGGCGTCTCCGTCTAAATCCACAGAGCGCTGCTGCTCCTCCAACCAAAATCTCCAAAAAACAGTCTGGCTGGCTGAAAACCGGTGAAAAACTACACTTAGAAATTTTCCCTCTGCCTCCTCTCTTCGCGCCCCTGCTGGTCCAACCATTTTTTACACTTAGTGCATTTCCGCGCAGCCGACCACGGGGCGCCTTCCTCGGCTTGTGCTGGTCAGACATGCCGCTGATTTTTCACGGTCCCCCCCAGCTGGCTCAGCGCACTGCAGCTCAAGCAGACAGGTCCTGATCAGACTCCAGACTGCCTGTTGTGTCACATATAGCATAATGAGAGGCAGAGCTGGTGTAATTTTGCCAGTTTTGCAGGTAAATATGCTGTGTGTACAAATATCGCTTCTCTCGGCGAGATAAAGCGATTTGGTCATTTCTGCTCAGAACAGCCGGGCTGAGCTCCACCCTGGCTCACAATACATCATTTTGATCAGTTGCCTCACATATAGCCTAATGAGAGGCAGAATTGGTGTAATTTCTCCAGTTTTGCAGGTAAATATGCTGTGTGTACAAATATCGCTTCTCTCGGCGAGATAAAGCGATTTGGTCATTTCTGTTTAAAACGGCCGTGCTGACCTCCACCCTGGCTCCCAATGCATCATTTGATCAGTTTTTATTACAATCAGTCCGAATGGGGTGTGGGATGAGGCGGAGATGCCTGTCTTCGCCTTCCACGGGGGTGAGTGCAGGCCGACCGCGCAGCCGAACACAGTGCGCCTTCCTCGGCTTGTGGTGGTCAGACATGACGCTGATTTTTCACGGTCCCCCCCAGCTGGCTCAGCGCACTGCAGCTCAAGCAGACAGGTCCTGATCAGACTCCAGACTGCCTGTTGTGTCACATATAGCATAATGAGAGGCAGAGCTGGTGTAATTTTGCCAGTTTTGCAGGTAAATGTGTTGTGTGCACAAATGCGTCTCTGCTGGCGAGATAAAGCGATTTGGTCATTTCTGCTCAGAACGGCCGGGCTGAGCTCCACCCTGGCTCCCAATACATCATTTTGATCAGTTTTTATTACAATCAGCTCGAATGGGATGTGAGTGTTTTGGGTCTGATAAATGCACGCATCCCCGGAGCTCTGCGCTCGTTTGCATGTATAAGCTCAAAAATTGCCACAGTTATCCAAGTAACGTGAGAGCGATCAAAGGAACCATAACTGATTAAATGAGCCATTCGCAGTTTCACTGTACCGGCCGTGTGTACTTAGACTTGCATGGCTTAATCTTTGAGACAGCATATGCTACTGGCAGGATCAACCAGGTAGCCCAACCGTCTAAACCTCCCAGTCGGGCGGGTGGAGGCAGGCCCCGGGCGAGCGGTGCTAGCCTGACCCACCCACCGCGAGCCGGAGGCGGTCTGGTCTGGGTTGGCCTCACCGGGGGTCTCGGAGGAACCGGGGCCCGCGGCTCGGCTCGGCTGCTTCATCCCTCCCTCCGGGGAGGGATGTATATATACACAACATACACGCTTATGTCCTGTTCGCTTTGAGAACACCGAGTTGCTTCTGGAGACGGCGCCGCAGTCTGCAGGAGCTGCCCCCCCCACCTCCCGACGGGAGGGGGGGGTCCGGGACACCCTGCGACGGACTCCGTGGAAGGACCGCTGTGAGGAGAGAGACGGGGCGTCTCGGTCTCGCTACCAATGGGTGTCAGGCACCGGGATGCGGAGGACCGCAAGAGTCGCAGCCCCGGGCCGGGGGAGGCGAGCATGCTGGCCGGGGGAACCGACCGCAGAATGCGCCCTGGAGGTCCAGGGGCCCGCGGAGGCCCTCCGATGGCATGCCACGAATGCCGTTCGGTCAGTGGAAAAGCGAGCCTCGCACTGCCTGGAGGTCAACAGTTTTTGAAAATTGCCTTGCCTGTAAATCTGCTGGTGGTGGTCGAAGTTTACGGATACCACTGCTTGACACCGGAGGAAGGGCACAAGCCCCAAAGGTCCCCAGCTCTGTCCCTTCTCCCGGTCTGAAAACACTTTGAAATTTTAACGGCCCCTGGTAGTCCAACCACCCTCTACACTTAGAACATTTGCCTCTGCCTCCCCTCTTCGCGCCCTTGGTAGTCAACCACACTCTACACTTAGTGCATTTCCCTCTGCCTCCTCTCTCGCGCCCTGGTAGTCCAACCACCCTCTACACTTAGAAAATTTCCCTCTGCCTCCTCTCTTCGCACCCCTGGTAGTCCAACCACACTCTACACTTAGAATATTTCCCTCTGCCTCCTCTCTTCGCGCCCTTGGTAGTCCAACCACACTCTACACTTAGTGCATTTCCCTTTGCCTCCTCTCTTCGCGCCCCTGGTAGTCCAACCACCCTCTACACTTAGTGCATTTCCCTCTGACTCCTCTCTTCGCGTCCCTGGTAGTCCAACCACACTCTACACTTAGAATATTTCCCTCTGCCTCCTCTCTTCGCGCCCCTGGTAGTCCAACCACCTTTTACACTTAGTGGATTTTCCTCTGCCTCCTCTCTTCGCGCCCCTGGTAGTCCAAGCACCCTCTAGACTTAGAATATTTCCCTCTGCCTCCTCTCTTCGCGCCCCTGGAAGTCCAACCATTTTTTACACTTAGTGCATTTTCCTCTAGCTCCTCTCTCCGCACCCCTGGTAGTCCAAGCACCCTCTAACACTTAGAATATTTCCCTCTGCCTCCTCTCTTCGCGCCCCTGGTAGTCAACCACCTTTTACACTTAGTGCATTTTCCTCTGCCTCCTCTCTTCGCGCCCCTGGTAGTCCAACCACCTTTTACACTTAGTGCATTTTCCTCTGCCTCCTCTCTTCGCGCCCCTGGTAGTCCAAGCACCCTCTAGACTTAGAATATTTTCCTCTGCCTCGCTCTTCGCGCCCTGGTACCCCGAGCGAAGGGAAGGAGGGGGCGTTTGCTGGCGGACCTCGCCGACAAAAGCTTGGATCGAGGGATGACTTTCATAGATCGCAGCGAAGTTGCTGCTCTGCTGCGTACGAAACCCTGACCCGTGCCGCTGATTTTTCACGGTTCACCTCAGCCGGCTCCACGCACTGCAGCTCCACCAGACAGGTCACGTTCAGCTCCACCCCGCCTGTTGCATGACATATGGCATAATCAGAGGCAGAACGGTGTAATTTTGCCAGTTTTGCAGGTAAATGTGTTGTGTGCACAAACGCGTCTCTGCTGGCGAGATAAAGCGATTTGTGCATTTCTGCTGAAAACGCCGTGCTGAGCTCACCCTGGCTCCCAATACATGCTTTTGATCAGTTTTATGACAATCAGCTCGAATGGGACGTGAGATGAGGGGGACATGCCTGTGTTCGCCTTCCATGGGGGGTCAGTCGAGGCCGCCAGTGCGTCCGACGACAGCGCGCCTTGCTCGGTCTGCGGTGGCCGGGCGTGCCGCTGATTTTTCACGGTTCACCTCAGCCGGCTCACAAACTTTCACAAACCTCCTACAGATGTACACATACAATATTGCCTTACAACATCCTAAATGAGTACTGAGTACAATATGAATAAACATCCAACCTAGAGCTGCAACAATTAATCAAAAAATAAATTATTAATCACCAACCAGTTTGAGTCAGGCTCTGTCTAATTTAAAAAATGGTCACATTCTCTGATTCAACGTTTTCTTTATGAATATTTTCTGGTTTTCAGCTAAATATTTTCAACAAAATCATCAACGGATTTATTGGTAATGAAAATACAATGCAATATTACATGATAGTCTTTGTTAAAGTTGAAGTTCTTTACTTTGTTTTAGTAATTTTACTTGTAACTAAGTAATATTTTAACAGAGTAACTGCAATGAAAACAAATTCATATTCTACCACTTCTTACTACTGTTTACTTTGGCACTGGCTGGATGCCCTTCGTTCTCCTCTGTCTCTTGCCCCAGTGAACCATTTCGACAGTGCCCTCCTCTGCTTCCTGCTGGTTCACCTGTGCGGCCAGTGACGACTTCTTTTTAACAGCTTCTGTAAAACAAATTTGGTTGACAGTATGAGCTATGGACATTAAAAACACATTCTCTTCAAACACCATTTAGAATAAAACAATGGCCAACTTTAGGGCCATAGATTTTTTGGACAAGAAAAATTTATAAAGTACTTGAACTTAATAAAACATTTATTATAATACTCTCCCAAATATAATAGCTTTGTGAGGTGTGTCCATTCATTCATTCATCCATTCATTCATCTTGTGTAACCACTTATTCCTGTTAAGGGTCGCAGGGGTCTGCAGGAGCCTATCCCAGATGTCACCAAGCTAGAGGTGGGGTACACCCTGGACAGGTCGCCAGTCCATCGCAGGGCTAAGACAGAGAGACAGACAACCATTCACACTCACATGCACACCTATGGACAATTTAGAATCACCAATGAACCTATTGAGCATGTCTTTGGATGGTGGGGGGAAGCCAGAGTGAGGTGTGTACAAATAATCATAAAATAAAATGATAAAACATGTTTTCACATAAAAATGCCAAAATGCACTAAAAGCAATAACTGATGCACACTAGTAATAATACTAAAATTTATTTATTCATTCATTTCGGCAAGTCAATTCGATCATCATCACACATCAAAATCAATATCAGTATGAGTACAAGTGACCTGGCCGAAATTGAAAGCGGGAGAAGCCAAAGCTTATCTAGTCCCGCCCCCATTACCCAGAGTACAGATTTAGATTTTTAGGGCCCGAGCAACGAAGTGCAGGGGCCCAACGGGGCCATGCAACGGAGTTGCAAGGACCCTATTGTTTTCGTACTGTTTATTATTGTTATTATTATTAGGGCCCGAGCAACGAAGTGCAGGGGCCCAACGGGGCCATGCAACGGAGTTGCAAGGACCCTATTGTTTTCGTACTGTTTTATTATTATTATTAGGGCCCGAGCAACGAAGTGCAGGTGCCCAACGGGGCCATGCAACGGAGTTGCAAGGACCCTATTGTTTTGGTACTGTTTATTATTATTAGTGCCCGAGCAACGAAGTGCAGGGGCCCAACGGGGCCATGCAACGGAGTTGCAAGGACCCTATTGTTTTCGTACTGTTTATTATTATTATTATTAGGGCCCGAGCAACGAAGTGCAGGGGCCCAACGGGGCCATGCAACGGAGTTGCAAGGACCCTATTGTTTTCGTACTGTTTATTATATTATTAGTGCCGAGTGCCTATGTCAAGAGGCCCCTCCTCCCATAGGGAGGAGGGGCCTCGTGCCACAGGCACGAGGCAACTCTTGATCTTCTGCGTGTTTCTTTGCAGTTTTATTTTTACTTATTAGTGCCGAGTGCCTATGTCAAGAGGCCCCTCCTCCCATAGGGAGGAGGGGCCTCGTGCCACAGGCACGAGGCAACTCTTGATCTTCTGCGTGTTTCTTTGCAGTTTTATTTTTACTTATTAGTGCCGAGTGCCTATGTCAAGAGGCCCCTCCTCCCATAGGGAGGAGGGGCCTCGTGCCAGGCACGAGGCACTCTTGATCTTCTGCGTGTTTCTTTGCAGTTTTATTTTTACTTATTATTATTCCTTTTCCGCCCTTTTTCGCCGATTAATGCGGCCCGAACCGGCCAGAGGACCCCAACACATGATATATCGAAACGTGTGTTTTGATCCCGAATCCCGGGCTATTACTTGAATAAGCGATTGGTGAGTTTTTCACGAATTTATTCGCGAATTTATTCGCGAAAAGCGGCGAAAAAATTTCCCATTCAAATGAATGGGAGTCCCCGAAAAAAAAGAAAGATCAACAGGCATTTTCAACAATCAACTGCTCTGGCATACTTTCACCCAGAGACTTCATTGAAACTGTAAAATGTAGGCACTCTTGTCTTCTCTTCAGAGATTCCCTTCACTTATCGACACCTTTTACCGTTTTTAAACCATGAAGCCTCAAAGCGGTGAAGGGTTTTACTCAGATTTCGGGGGTTTATAATGGGTGTGTATTGCGCGGAATGTTCGCGCCAGAGGGTGAGACACCAACTGCCAGAGTGAGAAGAGAGAAGAAAATTAGGCAAAAAATAAAATAGAAACTGCTCCGGTGGCCACAAATTTCACACCACAGACATAATTTATACATAGAAACGTAGGAAAATTGTCTTCTCGCTCACAATTTGTCCGCTGAGCTGTAAGTCTTATAGTTTTGGCGTGAGACGCAAAGCTGCGCCAGCAAACCCCTTCCTCGCTCCATAGACTGCAATGTTAAATTTGTGGAGCAAAGCAGAAGCAATCCTTTGTTTTAAATCGCTTTAAATAGCTCACATTTCTACATTTTACCCAGAAACTGCATATCTAGACGTTCAGGAAAGCCTCAAGATGCCCAAAGTGAAGTTGGTTCAACGATTGACACACGGTTTGGCCACAAGGCCTTCCTGTTCGAGGCCGTGGTTTCAGCATTTTCGCCCACTCTAGTCCTTTTCTAACTGATATTCAAACTGGTAACCGTGGCAACCAGGGGCTCCACAGAAAGAGGCGGGAAAACATAAGTAACTGGTCTGTAGGGCGGCCATTTTGGGGCAATGTGAATGGAAACAGCCCACTGAGAAATTCTAACTGAAGTAACTGGTCTGTGGGGCGGCCATTTTGGCTTTTGGCACCCAAGTTGAACAATGACAGGTGACCGTCTGTCATTGGCTAGCGCGTCATGCTAATTGCTAACATTAGCGGCTAATGCTAATTTTTAGTATGGAATTGGTGGTAGCATTAGTGGCAGCAGTTAGCATGTTAGCGAATAGCATGTTAGCATTAGCATGTTAGCAAGCATTAGCAATCTACTTAATTTTTAGTGGCTTAAAAGTCATGCTAACACTAAACCAATGTTAAAATAATTGGCTAGCGCATCATGCTAATTCCTAACATTAGCGGCTAATGCTAATTTTTAGTGGTAGAAATTGGTGGTTGCATTAGTGGCAGCATTAGCATGTTGGCGAATAGCATATTAGCAATTAGCATGTTAGCATTAGCATGTTAGCAATTAGCATCTACTTAATTTTTAGTGGCTTAAAAGTCATGCTAACACTAAACCAATGTTAAAATAATTGGCTAACGCATCATGCTAATTCCTAACATTAGCGGCTAATGCTAATTTTTAATGGTAGAAATTGGTGGTAGCATTAGTGGCAGCATTAGCATGTTAGCGAATAGCATATTAGCAATTAGCATGTTAGCATTAGCATGTTAGCAATTAGCATCTATTTAATGTTTAGTGTCTAAAAAGACATGCTAACACTAAACCAATGCTAAAATTAGTGGCTAGCGCATCATGCTAATTGCTAACATTAGCGGCTAATGCAAATTTTTAGTGGCTAGAAATTGGTGGTTGCATTAGTGGCAGCATTAGCATGTTGGCGAATAGCATATTAGCAATTAGCATGTTAGCATTAGCATGCTAACAATTAGCATGTATTTCATTTTTAGTGTCTAAAGAGACATGCTAACACTAAACTAATGCTAAAGTTAGTGGCTAGCGCGTCATGCTAATTGCTAACATTAGCAGCTAATGACAACAGCCCACTCGGCACTTCAAAAATTCCCGCGGGAATTTTCTAGTTATTATTCATTTTCCGCCCTTTTTCGCCGATTAATGCGGCCCGAACCGGCCAGAGGACCCCAACACATGATATATCGAAACGTGTGTTTTGATCCCGAATCCCGGGCTATTACTTGAATAAGCGATTGGTGAGTTTTTCGCGAATTTATTCGCGAATTTATTCGCGAAAAACGGCGAAAATTTCCCATTCAAATGAATGGGAGTCCCCGAAAAAAAAAGAAAGATCAACAGGCATTTTCAACAATCAACTGCTCTGGCATACTTTCACCCAGAGACTTCATTGAAACTGTAAAATGTAGGCACGCTTGTCTTCTCTTCAGAGATTCCCTTCACTTATCGACACCTTTTACCGTTTTTAAACCATGAAGCCTCAAAGCGGTGAAGGGTTTTACTCAGATTTCGGGGGTTTATAATGGGTGTGTATTGCGCGGAATGTTCGCGCCAGAGGGTGAGACACCAACTGCCAGAGTGAGAAAGGAGAAGAAATTAGGCAAAAATAAAATAGAAACTGCTCCCGTGGCCACAAATTTCACACCACAGACATAATTTATACATAGAAACGTAGGAAAATTTGTCTTCTCGCTTACAATTTGTCCGCTGAAGCTGTAAGTCTTATAGTTTTGGCGTGAGACGCAAGCTGCGCCAGCAAACCCCTTCCCGCTCCATAGACTGCAATGTTAAATTTGTGGAGCAAAGCAGAAGCAATCCTTTGTTTTAAAATCGCTTTAAATAGCTCATTTCTACATTTTACCCAGAAAACTGCATATCTAGACGTTCAGGAAAGCTTCAAGATGCCCAAGTGAAGTCGGTTCAACGATTAGACACACGGTTTGGCCACAAGGCCTTCCTGTTCGAGGCCGTGGTTTCAGCATTTTTTCTCTCTCCCTGTCTTCGTAACTGAAATTCAAACTGGTAACCGTGGCAACCAGGGGCTCCACAGAAGGCGGGAAAAACATAAGCAACGGTCGTAGGGCGGCCATTTTGGGGCAATGTTAATGGAAACAGCCCACTCGGGAAACTTCTACTGAAGTAACTGGTCCGTGGGGCGGCCATTTTGGCTTTTGGCACCCAAGTTGAACAATGACAGGTGTCTGTCTGTCATTGGCTAGCGCGTCATGCTAATTGCTAACATTAGCGGCTAATGCTAATTTTTAGTAGCTAGAAATTGGTGGTAGCATTAGTGGCAGCATTAGCATGTTAGCGAAAAGCATATTAGCAATTAGCATGTTAGCATTAGCATGCTAACAATTAGCATGTATTTAATTTTTAGTGTCTAAAAAGACATGCTAACACTAAACCAATGCTAAAATTAGTGGCTAGCGCCTCATGCTAATTGCTAACATTAGCGGCTAATGCTAATTTTAGTGGCTACGAATTGGTGGTTGCATTAGTGGCAGCATTAGCATGTTGGCGAATAGCATATTACCAATTAGCATGTTAGCATTAGCATGCTAACAATTAGAATGTATTTAATTTTTAGTGTCTAAAGAGACATGCTAACGCTAAACTAATGCTAAAGTTAGTGGCTAGCGCATCACAGTAATTGCTAACATTAGCAGCTAATGGCAACAGCCCACTCGGCACTTTAAAAATTTCCGAGGGAATTTTCTAGTTATTATTATTTTTCTCGTTCTTCTGTTCAGGCCGAAAATCAGCATTTTGTCATACATGCACGAAAAGTCCTGAAAATGGGCAGACAGATTCGTTTGCGTCCAATACTGATCTGAATATGTGCCCCCAGCACGGGCGTGGCAAAATGGCTCTTTAGCGCCACCTAGAAATTTTCAACTGACCTGGACCGGAAGCCCGTTGCGTCTAAAATCTGAACATATGTCACATTTATGTAACATCCCAGGACGCACCAAAACATCAAAAGGCGCCATAGTTAAACCCACAGGAAGTCGCTATTTGTCCGCAAACTTGAAAAAACACCTTGAAATGGAGAAATCTTGGCTTTGGAATGTGGGAGGGTCTGGCATTTAACCTTGTCAGATTGACTTCAAAATGTGGAAATAGATAGTTACAAGTATAGGCAATATCTTGAGAAAAAAAATTGACTTTTCGTCGAAGTGGCGTGGGTGTTCTGGCCCCCTCAAAATGTCTTAGTATTTGATGACGCGAGATGTAACAAGAGGTAGTATTAAATGTGCTTTAATTCAGTCCAAAGTGGTCCAAAGTGCATCAAACTTTACAGTTGTGCTGGTCCCTATCTGAACACATCCATATGACAATATTCATACAATTATTGTAGCGCCACCCACTGTGGACAAGAAATGTTACAAAATATCTGGTGTTTGTGTATGAGCTGCTCTTCCTTTCAGGGTCTTCTTCCTTTCAGGGATTCTCTTCAATTTTTTTCAGGATGTACTTATAAGGGTTTTGGTCGTTCACTGCGAAAATTGTGACTTTTCGTTAAACTTTGGGCGTTCTACTGTAGCGAAAGTGACACCTGCCCCGTCTGACTGATTCCCTCATCTTTACACGTAGTACGCTACTTTGTCCAGCAGATGGTGCCATTTAGTCTGTTAAAACAAGCATTCTAAAAGGGTTTAGGAGAAGTGCATTATTTAGTCATTACAATGTGTCATTATACATGGACATTGTGTGTTCATAAGATACTTTTTAAGTAATTATAAAGTTGTAAAGAGAATATTTATTTACTATTTATAATTAGGATGTAAAGAGAAGTAAGAGATACTTACTTAGAGATACTTAAATATATTCAGAATTCTATTTGGAATCATCTTTTGTTGTATGTATTTCAGTTTTACAGTCAACTTGAATTGGGAGTGACAAAATAAATCCTTGAAGAAAGAAGACTTTGCCTCTCATTGAAGAACTGTTAGCTGTCTGCCAAACTGCATACAGTACATTCAGGCAGGGGGAGAATTTACGCTCTGCCCCGGGAACTGCAGTGACCCCGTCCTTGCCCGTCGCCGACAGCGTGGATTGCGAGGGCCCGTCCAATGCTGCTTGCAGCTTTAATTATTGTTATTATTATTATTATTATTATTATTTTTCTCGTTCTTCTGTTCAGGCCGAAAATCAGCATTTCGTCATACATGCACGAAAAGTCCTGAAAATGGGCAGAGAGATTCGTTTCCCTCCAATACTGATCTGAGTAAGTGCCCCAAGCACAGGCGTGGCAAAATGCCTCTCTAGCGCCACCTACAAATTTTCAACGGAACAGCCCCGGAAGCCCGTTGCGTCTAAAAATCTGGAAATATGTCACATTTATGTAACATTCCAGGACGCACAAAAAAGTCTCTTGGACCCATAGTCTAAACCCAACAGGAAGTCTGCTATTATGTCCGCAAACTTGAAAAAACACCTTGAAATGGAAAATCTTGGCTTTGGAATGTGGGAGGGTCTGGCATTTACCTTGTCAGATTGACTTCAAATGTGGAAATAGATAGTTACAAGTATAGTCAGTGTCCTGAGAAAAAAAAAATTGACTTTTCGTCCAAGTGGCGTGGGTGTTCTGGCCCCTCAAAAATTTCTTTGATTTGATGACGCGGGTTGGAACTGGAAGTAGTGTTAAATGTGCTTTAATTCAGTCCAAAGTGCATCAAACTTTACAGTATTGTTGCTGGTCCCTATCTGAACACATCCATATGACAATATTCATACAATTATTGTAGCGCCACCTACTTTGGACAAGAAATGTTAGAAAATATCTGATGAGCTGCCGTTCCTTTCGAGGTCTTTGGATTCTCTTTTAATTTTTCAGGATGTACTTATATGGGTTTTGGTTGTTCACTGCGAAAATTGTGACTTTTCGTAAACCTTTGGGCGTTCTACTGTAGTGAAAGTGACACCTGCCCCTGTCTGACTGATTCCCTCATCTTTGCACGTAGTACGCAACTTTGTCCAGCAGATGGTGCCATTAAGTCTGTTAAAACAAGCATTTCTAAAAGGGCTTTAGGAGATTCAGGGAGGAGAGAATTTATGCTCTGCCCCGGGAACTGCAGTGACCCCGTCCTTGCCAGTCGCCGACAAGCGTGGGGCCCGTCATGCTGCTTGCAGCTTTAATTATTTTTTTATATATATATATATATATATATATATATTTGTTTTTCTTACATTTGACCTATTACAACAGAATATGAAAGCATTGCTGCAGTTCAGCATAAGACAGTCAAAAACAGATTACATGTGTGTTCGCACATTGTCCATATTCTTCCGTCATTAGTGAACAACAGTCCTTTCTAATCGCCTGGCGTGTTGTAGTCCATAATCCGTGTAGTCCAAATGACAATTTTCATGGTTATGTATTAGTTGAGGTGGTGTCAGCGCCCGTTTTTGCCATGTAGCCCTACACGTCTGTAGAGCTTATCTCAGATCTTATCTTCACCAAATCCTCCCGAGATTTGGCTCCATCGGCTCGCATGCTTGCCACATCCTCTCGCATGCCTGCCACATCCTCGTAGATGACATAGATGGTCTCGCACATCTTTCTTACTTTCCGGTACAGCATGTGCAATCCAAATCCCAGAGCGAGCATTCCCGCTGTTGAACTCACAAACAGGTACACATCTTCCACATCCTCCACATCCAGAGCGGCAAGGCACAGGACTCTCCACTTGTCCCATCCATCCTTGGTGTAGCCCGCCTGGAAGGTCCCCACTGGACATTCGGGTTCACCAGAACCCGCCTTCCGTGTTGAGAACACTCTGTCAATTGCGTTCAAGGACCAGTTTAACAGCTCCATTGCAGATCAGTTGATTGTCATCAGCTGTATCAGTTTGCCAGTTGTGCTCTTCAGTCGTCTTTCAGTTCTGGTACAATTGTTCCAAATTTAAATAAATATATACATATAAATGTTTATTTCAAATCTGAAGCCTGCATTGTACCATTGAAGCCTCAACTAAAGTAATTATATGAGCAGTTCTCAAAATAGTGCAATTCAGTACAAAGAGATTCTTGCATTTTCATCTCGTGAGGCATTTTTCCTCTAATTTACTTTAATTTTTCCGACTGACGGAAATCCATCAGGGCTACAGAGAACTTGAATCCCTGCAGACGAAATGATAACTTCTCTAACTTACTTACCATATACAATGTTGAAAAGACAAAAGAAGTCCTTAAACCTCTTTTTCGTGACGGCCAAACATGCTATAGTCCAATGCCGGCTCGTTTGACAGAATGTATTTCATCTTTGCCTTGTTGCATCATCTACACTTGTAAATGCCACCATGGCAACCTAGGGATGAAAAAATAGGCTTACATTAATTGCTAAGACAATAAGCCTCAAAGATTTAAAGAATTAAGCTGGAAATGGCAAAGAAGAACACTTTTTCAACAGTGTGTGAACAACTGTGATCTGGACAAATCTAAATGTGACAGGAAGACAATGGTTGAGAGAAGTCAACAGGGAGCAATTAGAATTCATGTTTTTTGCACAGGTAAATACTGTGTGGTTAACATTCACCCACCAACTATAAATTTTCAGGTTAAATTCAGCTCAGTACAATTTAACACACTTGTAGATGAAAACTAGCCAGCCAAGAATTAGAACAATGGAAAAGTTCTTATTATGTTTGGATTTGTCATATTTCGGCATAATCAGAGGCAGAATCGGTCGAATTTTGCCAGTTTGACAGGTGAATGTGTTGTGTGCACAAATGCGTCTCTGCTGGCGAGATGAAGCGATTTGTGCATTTCTGCTGAAAACGGCCATGCTGAGCTGCAGCCTGGCTCCCAATACATAGTCCAACCACCGTCTACACTTAGAATATTTCCCTCTGCCTTCTCTCTTCGCGCCCCTGGTAGTCCAACCATTTTTTACACTTAGTGCATTATCCTCTAGCTCCTCTCTCCGCACCCCTGGTAGTCCAAGCACCCTCTACACTTAGAATATTTCCCTCTGCCTCCTCTCTTCGCGCCCCTGGTAGTCCAACCATTTTTTACACTTAGTGCATTGTCCTCTGCCTCCGCTCTTCGCGCCCCTGGTACCCCGAGCGAAGGGATGGAGGGGCTTTTGCTGGCGGACCTCGGCCGACAAAAGCTTGGATCGAGGGATGACTTTCAATAGATCGCAGCGAAGTTGCTGCTCTGCTGCGTACGAAACCCTGACCCGTGCCGCTGATTTTTCACGGTTCACCTCAGCCGGCTCCACGCACTGCAGCTCCACCAGACAGGTCACGTTCAGCCTCCACCCCGCCTGTTGCGTGACATATGGCATAATCAGAGGCAGAACTGGTGTAATTTTGCCAGTTTTGCAGGTAAATGTGTTGTGTGCACAAATGCGTCTCTGCTGGCGAGATTTGGTCATTTCTGCTCAGAACGGCCGGGCTGAGCTCCACCCTGGCTCCCAATACATCATTTTGATCAGGTTTTATTACAATCAGTCCGAATGGGTTGTGGGATGAGGCGGAGATGCCTGTCTTCGCCTTCCACGGGGTGAGTGGAGGCCGACCGCGCAGACGAACACAGTGCGCCTTCCTCGGCTTGTGGTGGTCAGACATGCCGCTGATTTTTCACAGTCCCCCCCCAGCTGGCTCAGCGCACTGCAGCTCAAGCAGACAGGTCCTGATCAGACTCCAGACTGCCTGTTGTGTCACATATAGCATAATGAGAGGCAGAGCTGGTGTAATTTTGCCAGTTTTGCAGGTAAATGTCTTGTGTGCACGAATGCGTCTCTGCTGGCGAGATAAAGCGATTTGGTCATTTCTGCTCAGGACAGCCGGGCTGAGCTCCACCCTGGCTCACAATACATCATTTTGATCAGTTGCCTCACATATAGCCTAATGAGAGGCAGAATTGGTGTAATTTCTCCAGTTTTGCAGGTAAATATGCTGTGTGTACACATATCGCTTCTCTCGGCGAGATAAAGCGATTTGGTCATTTTTGTTTAAAACGGCCGTGCTGACCTCCACCCTGGCTCCCAATGCATAATTTTGATCAGTTTTTATGACAACCAGCTCGAATGGGATGTGAGTGTTTTGGCTCTGATAAATGCACGCATCCCCGGAGGTCGGCGCTCGTTTGCATGTATTAGCTCAAAAACTGCCACAGTTATCGAAGTAAGGTGAGAGCAATCAAAGGAACCATAACTGATTTAATGAGCCATTCGCAGTTTCACTGTGTACTTAGACTTGCATGGCTTAATCTTTGAGACAAGCATATGCTACTGGCAGGATCAACCAGGTAGCCCAACCGTCTTAACCTCCCCAGTGGGGCGGGTGGAGGCAGGCCCCGGGCGAGCGGGGCTAGACTGACCCACCCACCGCGAGCCGGTGGCGGTCTGGTCTGGGTTGGCCTCACCGGGGGTCTCAGAGGAACCGGGGCCCGCGGCTCGGCTCGGCTGCTTCATCCCTCCCCGGAGGGAGGAATGTATATACACAACATACATGCGTATGCCCTGTTTGCTTTGAGAAAACCGAGTTGCTTCCGGAGACGGCGCCGCAGTCTGCGGGAGCTGCCCCTCCCCCCTCCCGGTCCGGGACACCCTGCGACGGACTCCGTGGAAGGACCACTGTGAGGAGAGAGACGGGGCGTCTCGGTCTCGCTACCAATGGGCCGCGCAGCCCCGGGCCAGGGGAGGCGAGCATGCTGGCCGGGGGAACCGACCGCAGAATGCGCCCTGGAGGTCCAGGGGCCCGCGGAGGCCCTCCGATGGCATGCCACGAATGCTGTTCGGTCAGTGGAAGAGCGAGCCTCGCACTGCCTGGAGGTCAACATTTTTGAAAATTGCCTTGCCTGTAAATCTGCTGGTGGTGGTCGAAGTTTACGGATACCACTGCTTGACACCGGAGGAAGGGCACAAGCCCCAAAGGTCCCCAGCTCCGTCCCTTCTCCCGGTCTGAAAACACTTTGAAATTTTAACGGCACCGGGAGAAGGGCACAAGCCTCTGCCTCCTCTCTTCGCGCCCCTGGTAGTCCAACCACCCTCTACACTTAGAATATTTCCCTCTGCCTCCTCTCTTCGCTCCCCTGGTAGTCCAACCACCCTCTACAGAATCAGAATCAGAATCAGCTTTATTGGCCAAGTATGTGCACATACAAGGAATTTGACTCTGGTAACTTTTACTCTCTGGTACAGTACAAACTTAAATAGCGAAATAAGAATAAAATAGATCTCAAACTGTACATATAAAATATAGGTAATATATACACCGGGGTTATTGTACAGTGAATATTTACAGGGCAGAGTCATTGTTTATTGTTCATGTGGATGGTCTCTCGCTCTGTGACTGCTCAGAGTTCATCAGAGCGACAGCCCGGGGGAAAAAACTGTCCTTGTGGCGGGTGGTTTTGGCGTACAGTGCTCTGTAACGCCGGCCTGAGGGGAGGAGTCTGAACAGTTTGTGACCAGGGTGTGAGGGGTCTGTGGAGATTTTCCTGGCCCGCTTCCTGACCCGGGACCGGTACAGGTCCTGGATGGAGGGAAGATCGGTGCCAATGATCCTCTCCGCAGCCCTGACTGTTCTCTGCAGTCTGTCCCTGTCATGCCTGGTGGAGGATCCAAACCAGACAGTGATGGACGTGGTCAGGACAGACTGGACTATTGCAGTGTAGAATATGATCAGCAGCTCCTGAGGCAGGTTGAACTTTCTGAGCTGGCGCAGAAAGTACAGCCTCTGCTGGGCCTTCTTCCTCACGGAGTCTATGTGGGCGGACCACTTCATGTTCCGTGAAATTGTGGACCCTAGGAACCTGAATGAGTCCACTTCTTGGGAACCGGGATGATGGTGGAGCGTTTGAGGCAGGAGGGGACCTCGCACAGCTCCAGGGAGTTGTTGAAGATCTGAGTGAAGATGGGAGCCAGCTGGTCAGCACAGACTTTCAGGCAGGACGGAGACACTCCATCGGGTCCCGGGGCCTTCCTAATCCTCTGTCTCTGAAAGAGCTGACGCACATCCTGTTCGCAGATCCTCAGCGCAGGCAGGGGGTCGGGTGTGGTTTGTGGAGCTGCAAGGCCTTTTGTGATGGAGATGGTGGGGGAAGTGAAAGGTGTGAAAGTCCTTTCAAACCTGGAGTAGAAGTCGCTGAGGTCCTCTGCCAGGCGGGGGCTCCCCACAGGGTGGGGGATGGTCTCCTGTAGTTGGTGATGGTCTGCAGGCCTTTCCAAACTGTAGAGGTGTCGTTGGCAGAAAAGTGGTCCTTCAGCTTCTCACTGTACTTCCTCTTTGCTGCCTTGATCTCCTTTGTCAGCTTGTTCCTGGCCTGCTTGTACAGGTCTCGATCCCCACTCCTGTAGGCCTCCTCCTTGTCCTGGCGTAGCCGTCTCAGTTCTGCAGTGAACCATGGTTTGTTGTTGTTGAATGTGCAGAAGGTTTTGGTCTGCACGCACATGTCCTCACAAAAGCCGATGTAAGATGTCACAGTGTCGGTTAGTTCATCCAGGTCTGAGGCTGCTGCTTCAAAGACGCTCCAATCAGTGCAGTCAAAGCAGGCCTGTAACTGCATCTTTGACTCGTCCGTCCATCTCTTCACAGTTTTCACTGCAGGCTTAGCAGATTTCAGCTTTTGCCTGTAGGATGGGATGAGGTGGACCAGGCAGTGGTCAGAAAGTCCCAAAGCAGCACGGGGGACAGAGCGATATGCGTCCTTTATTGTGGTGTAGCAGTGGTCCAGAGTGTTCATGTCCCTGGTGGGACACGTCACGTGCTGTCTATATTTTGGCATTTCGACTTTGAGATTTGCTCTGTTAAAATCCCCGAGAATGATTAGCAGAGAGTCCGGGTGTGTTTTCTCCACGTCTGTAATCTGGTCGGCGAGGTGATGTAACGCCTCCGTTACGCACGCCTGCGGTGGAATGTACACACCGACCAGCACGAACTATGCGAACTCCCGCGGTGAATAAAATGGTCTACAGTTTATGAAGAGTGATTCCAAGTGAGGGCTGCATAACTTCTTTAGCACTGTGAGATCTGTACACCAACCTTCGTTAATGTAGAAGCACGTTCCTCCACCCTTTGACTTCCCAGACAGTTCCGCGCAGCGGTCCGCACGGAACAGCTGGAAGCCCGGCAGCCGTAGTGCGCTGTCCGGGATGTGTTCGCTGAGCCAGGTTTCAGTGAAGCACAGGGCGGCTGAACGGCAAAAGTCTGAGTTCTTGGTTAGAGAAGAAGCAGTTCATCCATTTTGTTAGCCAGAGAGCGGACGTTTCCCAAGTGTATGGACGGGAGAGCGGTGCGCAATCCCCGCTGCCGCAGCTTGACGAGCGCTCCAGCTCGTTTTCCGCGCCGGCGTCTCCGTCTAAATCCACAGAGCGCTGCTGCTCCTCCAACCAAAATCTCCAAAAAACAGTCTGGCTGGCTGAAAACCGGTGAAAAACTACACTTAGAAAATTTCCCTCTGCCTCCTCTCTTCGCGCCCCTGCTAGTCCAACCATTTTTTACACTTAGTGCATTTCCGCGCAGCCGACCACGGGGCGCCTTCCTCGGCTTGTGCTGGTCAGACATGCCGCTGATTTTTCACGGTCCCCCCCAGCTGGCTCAGCGCACTGCAGCTCAAGCAGACAGGTCCTGATCAGACTCCAGACTGCCTGTTGTGTCACATATAGCATAATGAGAGGCAGAGCTGGTGTAATTTTGCCAGTTTTGCAGGTAAATATGCTGTGTGTACAAATATCGCTTCTCTCGGCGAGATAAAGCGATTTGGTCATTTCTGCTCAGAACAGCCGGGCTGAGCTCCACCCTGGCTCACAATACATCATTTTGATCAGTTGCCTCACATATAGCCTAATGAGAGGCAGAATTGGTGTAATTTCTCCAGTTTTGCAGGTAAATATGCTGTGTGTACAAATATCGCTTCTCTCGGCGAGATAAAGCGATTTGGTCATTTCTGTTTAAAACGGCCGTGCTGACCTCCACCCTGGCTCCCAATGCATCATTTTGATCAGTTTTTATTACAATCAGTCCGAATGGGGTGTGGGATGAGGCGGAGATGCCTGTCTTCGCCTTCCACGGGGGTGAGTGCAGGCCGACCGCGCAGCCGAACACAGTGCGCCTTCCTCGGCTTGTGGTGGTCAGACATGACGCTGATTTTTCACGGTCCCCCCCAGCTGGCTCAGCGCACTGCAGCTCAAGCAGACAGGTCCTGATCAGACTCCAGACTGCCTGTTGTGTCACATATAGCATAATGAGAGGCAGAGCTGGTGTAATTTTGCCAGTTTTGCAGGTAAATGTGTTGTGTGCACAAATGCGTCTCTGCTGGCGAGATAAAGCGATTTGGTCATTTCTGCTCAGAACGGCCGGGCTGAGCTCCACCCTGGCTCCCAATACATCATTTTGATCAGTTTTTATTACAATCAGCTCGAATGGGATGTGAGTGTTTTGGGTCTGATAAATGCACGCATCCCCGGAGCTCTGCGCTCGTTTGCATGTATAAGCTCAAAAATTGCCACAGTTATCCAAGTAACGTGAGAGCGATCAAAGGAACCATAACTGATTAAATGAGCCATTCGCAGTTTCACTGTACCGGCCGTGTGTACTTAGACTTGCATGGCTTAATCTTTGAGACAAGCATATGCTACTGGCAGGATCAACCAGGTAGCCCAACCGTCTAAACCTCCCCAGTCGGGCGGGTGGAGGCAGGCCCCGGGCGAGCGGTGCTAGCCTGACCCACCCACCGCGAGCCGGAGGCGGTCTGGTCTGGGTTGGCCTCACCGGGGGTCTCGGAGGAACCGGGGCCCGCGGCTCGGCTCGGCTGCTTCATCCCTCCCTCCGGGGAGGGATGTATATATACACAACATACACGCTTATGTCCTGTTCGCTTTGAGAACACCGAGTTGCTTCTGGAGACGGCGCCGCAGTCTGCAGGAGCTGCCCCCCCCACCTCCCGACGGGATGGGGGGGTCCGGGACACCCTGCGACGGACTCCGTGGAAGGACCGCTGTGAGGAGAGAGACGGGGCGTCTCGGTCTCGCTACCAATGGG
The DNA here is from genome assembly GCA_005024645.1 of Planiliza haematocheilus. Classification (NCBI taxonomy): domain Eukaryota; kingdom Metazoa; phylum Chordata; class Actinopteri; order Mugiliformes; family Mugilidae; genus Planiliza; species Planiliza haematocheilus. Next base: position 73,278 of record SRSE01001046.1, read on the forward strand.
TGTCAGGCACCGGGATGCGGGATGGGGAGGACCGCAAGAGTCGCAGCCCCGGGCCGGGGGAGGCGAGCATGCTGGCCGGGGGAACCGACCGCAGAATGCGCCCTGGAGGTCCAGGGGCCCGCGGAGGCCCTCCGATGGCATGCCACGAATGCCGTTCGGTCAGTGGAAAAGCGAGCCTCGCACTGCCTGGAGGTCAACAGTTTTTGAAAATTGCCTTGCCTGTAAATCTGCTGGTGGTGGTCGAAGTTTACGGATACCACTGCTTGACACCGGAGGAAGGGCACAAGCCCCAAAGGTCCCCAGCTCTGTCCCTTCTCCCGGTCTGAAAACACTTTGAAATTTTAACGGCCCCTGGTAGTCCAACCACCCTCTACACTTAGAACATTTGCCTCTGCCTCCCCTCTTCGCGCCCTTGGTAGTCCAACCACACTCTACACTTAGTGCATTTCCCTCTGCCTCCTCTCTTCGCGCCCCTGGTAGTCCAACCACCCTCTACACTTAGAAAATTTCCCTCTGCCTCCTCTCTTCGCACCCCTGGTAGTCCAACCACACTCTACACTTAGAATATTTCCCTCTGCCTCCTCTCTTCGCGCCCTTGGTAGTCCAACCACACTCTACACTTAGTGCATTTCCCTTTGCCTCCTCTCTTCGCGCCCCTGGTAGTCCAACCACCCTCTACACTTAGTGCATTTCCCTCTGACTCCTCTCTTCGCGTCCCTGGTAGTCCAACCACACTCTACACTTAGAATATTTCCCTCTGCCTCCTCTCTTCGCGCCCCTGGTAGTCCAACCACCTTTTACACTTAGTGGATTTTCCTCTGCCTCCTCTCTTCGCGCCCCTGGTAGTCCAAGCACCCTCTAGACTTAGAATATTTCCCTCTGCCTCCTCTCTTCGCGCCCCTGGAAGTCCAACCATTTTTTACACTTAGTGCATTTTCCTCTAGCTCCTCTCTCCGCACCCCTGGTAGTCCAAGCACCCTCTACACTTAGAATATTTCCCTCTGCCTCCTCTCTTCGCGCCCCTGGTAGTCCAACCACCTTTTACACTTAGTGCATTTTCCTCTGCCTCCTCTCTTCGCGCCCCTGGTAGTCCAACCACCTTTTACACTTAGTGCATTTTCCTCTGCCTCCTCTCTTCGCGCCCCTGGTAGTCCAAGCACCCTCTAGACTTAGAATATTTTCCTCTGCCTCCGCTCTTCGCGCCCCTGGTACCCCGAGCGAAGGGAAGGAGGGGGCGTTTGCTGGCTGACCTCGGCCGACAAAAGCTTGGATCGAGGGATGACTTTCAATAGATCGCAGCGAAGTTGCTGCTCTGCTGCGTACGAAACCCTGACCCGTGCCGCTGATTTTTCACGGTTCACCTCAGCCGGCTCCACGCACTGCAGCTCCACCAGACAGGTCACGTTCAGCCTCCACCCCGCCTGTTGCATGACATATGGCATAATCAGAGGCAGAACTGGTGTAATTTTGCCAGTTTTGCAGGTAAATGTGTTGTGTGCACAAACGCGTCTCTGCTGGCGAGATAAAGCGATTTGTGCATTTCTGCTGAAAACGGCCGTGCTGAGCTCCACCCTGGCTCCCAATACATGCTTTTGATCAGTTTTTATGACAATCAGCTCGAATGGGACGTGAGATGAGGGGGACATGCCTGTGTTCGCCTTCCATGGGGGGTCAGTCGAGGCCGCCAGTGCGTCCGACGACAGCGCGCCTTGCTCGGTCTGCGGTGGCCGGGCGTGCCGCTGATTTTTCACGGTTCACCTCAGCCGGCTCACAAACTTTCACAAACCTCCTACAGATGTACACATACAAATATTGCCTTACAACATCCTAAATGAGTACTGAGTACAATATGAATAAACATCTAACCTAGAGCTGCAACAATTAATCAAAAAATAAATTATTAATCACCAACCAGTTTGAGTCAGGCTCTGTCTAATTTAAAAAATGGTCACATTCTCTGATTCAACGTTTTCTTTATGAATATTTTCTGGTTTTCAGCTAAATATTTTCCAACAAAATCATCAACGGATTTATTGGTAATGAAAATACAATGCAATATTACATGATAGTCTTTGTTAAAGTTGAAGTTCTTTACTTTGTTTTAGTAATTTTACTTGTAACTAAGTAATATTTTAACAGAGTAACTGCAATGAAAACAAATTCATATTCTACCACTTCTTACTACTGTTTACTTTGGCACTGGCTGGATGCCCTTCGTTCTCCTCTGTCTCTTGCCCCAGTGAACCATTTCGACAGTGCCCTCTCTGCTTCCTGCTGGTTCACCTGTGCGGCCAGTGACGACTTCTTTTTAACAGCTTCTGTAAAACAAATTTGGTTGACAGTATGAGCTATGGACATTAAAAAACACATTCTCTTCAAACACCATTTAGAATAAAACAATGGCCAACTTTAGGGCCATAGATTTTTTGGACAAGAAAATATTTATAAAGTACTTGAACTTAATAAAACATTTATTATAATACTCCCTCAAATATAATAGCTTTGTGAGGTGTGTCCATTCATTCATTCATCCATTCATTCATCTTGTGTAACCACTTATTCCTGTTAAGGGTCGCAGGGGTCTGCAGGAGCCTATCCCAGATGTCACCAAGCTAGAGGTGGGGTACACCCTGGACAGGTCGCCAGTCCATCGCAGGGCTAAGACAGAGAGACAGACAACCATTCACACTCACATGCACACCTATGGACAATTTAGAATCACCAATGAACCTATTGAGCATGTCTTTGGATGGTGGGGGGAAGCCAGAGTGAGGTGTGTACAAATAATCATAAAATAAAATGATAAAACATGTTTTCACATAAAAATGCCAAAATGCACTAAAAGCAATAACTGATGCACACTAGTAATAATACTAAAATTTATTTATTCATTCATTTCGGCAAGTCAATTCGATCATCATCACACATCAAAATCAATATCAGTATGAGTACAAGTGACCTGGCCGAAATTGAAAGCGGGAGAAGCCAAAGCTTATCTAGTCCCGCCCCCATTACCCAGAGTACAGATTTAGATTTTTAGGGCCCGAGCAACGAAGTGCAGGGGCCCAACGGGGCCATGCAACGGAGTTGCAAGGACCCTATTGTTTTCGTACTGTTTATTATTGTTATTATTATTAGGGCCCGAGCAACGAAGTGCAGGGGCCCAACGGGGCCATGCAACGGAGTTGCAAGGACCCTATTGTTTTCGTACTGTTTATTATTATTATTATTAGGGCCCGAGCAACGAAGTGCAGGTGCCCAACGGGGCCATGCAACGGAGTTGCAAGGACCCTATTGTTTTGGTACTGTTTATTATTATTAGTGCCCGAGCAACGAAGTGCAGGGGCCCAACGGGGCCATGCAACGGAGTTGCAAGGACCCTATTGTTTTCGTACTGTTTATTATTATTATTATTAGGGCCCGAGCAACGAAGTGCAGGGGCCCAACGGGGCCATGCAACGGAGTTGCAAGGAGCCTATTGTTTTCGTACTGTTTATTATTATTATTAGTGCCGAGTGCCTATGTCAAGAGGCCCCTCCTCCCATAGGGAGGAGGGGCCTCGTGCCACAGGCACGAGGCAACTCTTGATCTTCTGCGTGTTTCTTTGCAGTTTTATTTTTACTTATTAGTGCCGAGTGCCTATGTCAAGAGGCCCCTCCTCCCATAGGGAGGAGGGGCCTCGTGCCACAGGCACGAGGCAACTCTTGATCTTCTGCGTGTTTCTTTGCAGTTTTATTTTTACTTATTAGTGCCGAGTGCCTATGTCAAGAGGCCCCTCCTCCCATAGGGAGGAGGGGCCTCGTGCCACAGGCACGAGGCAACTCTTGATCTTCTGCGTGTTTCTTTGCAGTTTTATTTTTACTTATTAGTGCCGAGTGCCTATGTCAAGAGGCCCCTCCTCCCATAGGGAGGAGGGGCCTCGTGCCATAGGCACGAGGCCACTCTTGATCTTCTGCGTGTTTCTTTGCAGTTTTATTTTTACTTATTATTATTCCTTTTCCGCCCTTTTTCGCCGATTAATGCGGCCCGAACCGGCCAGAGGACCCCAACACATGATATATCGAAACGTGTGTTTTGATCCCGAATCCCGGGCTATTACTTGAATAAGCGATTGGTGAGTTTTTCACGAATTTATTCGCGAATTTATTCGCGAAAAGCGGCGAAAAAATTTCCCATTCAAATGAATGGGAGTCCCCGAAAAAAAAAGAAAGATCAACAGGCATTTTCAACAATCAACTGCTCTGGCATACTTTCACCCAGAGACTTCATTGAAACTGTAAAATGTAGGCACTCTTGTCTTCTCTTCAGAGATTCCCTTCACTTATCGACACCTTTTACCGTTTTTAAACCATGAAGCCTCAAAGCGGTGAAGGGTTTTACTCAGATTTCGGGGGTTTATAATGGGTGTGTATTGCGCGGAATGTTCGCGCCAGAGGGTGAGACACCAACTGCCAGAGTGAGAAGAGAGAAGAAAATTAGGCAAAAAATAAAATAGAAACTGCTCCGGTGGCCACAAATTTCACACCACAGACATAATTTATACATAGAAACGTAGGAAAATGTGTCTTCTCGCTCACAATTTGTCCGCTGGAGCTGTAAGTCTTATAGTTTTGGCGTGAGACGCAAAGCTGCGCCAGCAAACCCCTTCCTCGCTCCATAGACTGCAATGTTAAATTTGTGGAGCAAAGCAGAAGCAATCCTTTGTTTTAAATCGCTTTAAATAGCTCACATTTCTACATTTTACCCACAAACTGCATATCTAGACGTTCAGGAAAGCCTCAAGATGCCCAAAGTGAAGTTGGTTCAACGATTGGACACACGGTTTGGCCACAAGGCCTTCCTGTTCGAGGCCGTGGTTTCAGCATTTTCGCCCACTCTAGTCCTTTTCTAACTGATATTCAAACTGGTAACCGTGGCAACCAGGGGCTCCACAGAAAGAGGCGGGAAAACATAAGTAACTGGTCTGTAGGGCGGCCATTTTGGGGCAATGTGAATGGAAACAGCCCACTGGAAACTTCTAACTGAAGTAACTGGTCTGTGGGGCGGCCATTTTGGCTTTTGGCACCCAAGTTGAACAATGACAGGTGACCGTCTGTCATTGGCTAGCGCGTCATGCTAATTGCTAACATTAGCGGCTAATGCTAATTTTTAGTGATGGATATTGGTGGTAGCATTAGTGGCAGCATTAGCATGTTAGCGAATAGCATGTTAGCATTAGCATGTTAGCAATTAGCATCTACTTAATTTTTAGTGGCTTAAAAGTCATGCTAACACTAAACCAATGTTAAAATAATTGGCTAGCGCATCATGTTAATTGCTAACATTAGCGGCTAATGCTAATTTTTAGTGGCTAGAAATTGGTGGTTGCATTAGTGGCAGCATTAGCATGTTGGCGAATAGCATATTAGCAATTAGCATGTTAGCATTAGCATGTTAGCAATTAGCATCTACTTAATTTTTAGCGGCTTAAAAGACATGCTAACACTAAACCAATGTGAAAATAAGTGGCTAGCGCATCATGCTAATTGCTAACATTAGCAGCTAATGGCAACAGCCCACTCGGCACTTTCAAAATTTCTGCGGGAATTTTCTAGTTATTATTCCTTTTCCGCCCTTTTTCGCCGATTAATGCGGCCCGAACCGGCCAGAGGACCCCAACACATGATATATCGAAACGTGTGTTTTGATCCCGAATCCCGGGCTTTTACTTGAATAAGCGATTGGTGAGTTTTTCGCGAATTTATTCGCGAAAAGCGGCGAAAAAATTTCCCATTCAAATGAATGGGAGTCCCCGAAAAAAAAAGAAAGATCAACAGGCATTTTCAACAATCAACTGCTCTGGCATACTTTCACCCAGAGACTTCATTGAAACTGTAAAATGTAGGCACTCTTGTCTTCTCTTCAGAGATTCCCTTCACTTATCGACACCTTTTACCGTTTTTAAACCATGAAGCCTCAAAGCGGTGAAGGGTTTTACTCAGATTTCGGGGGTTTATAATGGGTGTGTATTGCGCGGAATGTTCGCGCCAGAGGGTGAGACACCAACTGCCAGAGTGAGAAGAGAGAAGAAAATTAGGCAAAAAATAAAATAGAAACTGCTCCCGTGGCCACAAATTTCACACCACAGACATAATTTATACATAGAAACGTAGGAAAATTTGTCTTCTCGCTCACAATTTGTCCGCTGAAGCTGTAAGTCTTATAGTTTTGGCGTGAGACGCAAAGCTGCGCCAGCAAACCCCTTCCTCGCTCCATAGACTGCAATGTTAAATTTGTGGAGCAAAGCAGAAGCAATCCTTTGTTTTAAATCGCTTTAAATAGCTCACATTTCTACATTTTACCCAGAAACTGCATATCTAGACGTTCAGGAAAGCCTCAAGATGCCCAAAGTGAAGTCGGTTCAACGATTAGACACACGGTTTGGCCACAAGGCCTTCCTGTTCGAGGCCGTGGTTTCAGCATTTTCGCCCACTCTAGTCCTTTTCTAACTGATATTCAAACTGGTAACCGTGGCAACCAGGGGCTCCACAGAAAGAGGCGGGAAAACATAAGTAACTGGTCTGTAGGGCGGCCATTTTGGGGCAATGTTAATGGAAACAGCCCACTCCGAGAAAATTCTAACTGAAGTAACTGGTCTGTGGGGCGGCCATTTTGGCTTTTGGCACCCAAGTTGAACAATGACAGGTGTCTGTCTGTCATTGGCTAGCGCGTCATGCTAATTGCTAACATTAGCGGCTAATGCTAATTTTTAGTAGCTAGAAATTGGTGGTAGCATTAGTGGCAGCATTAGCATGTTAGCGAATAGCATATTAGCAATTAGCATGTTAGCATTAGCATGTTAGCAATTAGCATCTACTTAATTTTTAGTGTCTAAAGAGACATGCTAACACTAAACTAATGCTAAAGTTAGTGGCTAGCGCGTCATGCTAATTGCTAACATTAGCAGCTAATGGCAACAGCCCACTCGGCACTTCAAAAATTTCCGGGGGAATTTTCTAGTTATTATTATTATTATTATTATTATTATTATTAGTGCCGAGTGCCTATGTCAAGAGGCCCCTCCTCCCATAGGGAGGAGGGGCCTCGTGCCTATGGCACGAGGCAACTCTTGATCTTCTGCGTGTTTCTTTGCAGTTTTATTATTATTATTCATTTTCCGCCCTTTTTCGCCGATTAATGCGGCCCGAACCGGCAAGAGGACCCCAACACATTATATATCGAAACGTGTGTTTTGATCCCGAATCCTATGCTATTACTTGGATAAGCGATCGGTGATTTTTTCGCCAATTTATTCGCGAAAAAAGGCGAAAAATTTCCCATTGAAATGAATGGGAGACCCCGAAAAATCAACAGGCATTTTCTACAATCAATTGCTCTGGCATACTTTCACCCAGACACCTCATTTAAACTTTAAAACGTAGACACTCTTGTCTTCTCTTCAGAGATTCCCTTCACTTATCGACACCTTTTACCGTTTTTAAACCATTAAGCCTCAAAGTTGTGAAGGTTTTTACTCAAATTTCGGGGTTTATAATGGGTGTGTATTGCGCGGAATGTTCGCGCTAGAGGGACAGCTAGAGTGAGAGGAGAGAAGAAAATTAGGCAAAAAATAAAACAGAAACTGCTCCCGTGGCCACAAATTTCACACCACAGACATAATTTATACATAGAAACGTAGGAAAATTTGTCTTCTCGCTCACAATTTGTCTGCTAAAGCTGTAAGTCTTATAGTTTTGGCGTGAGACGCAAAGCTGCGCCAGCAAACCCCTTCCTCCGCTCCATAGACTGCAATGTTAAATTTGTGGAGCAAAGCAGAAGCAATCCTTTGTTTTAAATCGCTTTAAATAGCTCACATTTCTACATTTTACCCACAAACTGCATATCTAGACGTTCAGGAAAGCCTCAAGATGCCCAAAGTGAAGTCGGTTCAACGATTAGACACACGGTTTGGCCACAAGGCCTTCCTGTTCGAGGCCGTGGTTTCAGCATTTTTTCTCTCTCTCCCTGTCTTCGTAACTGAAATTCAAACTGGTAACCGTGGCAACCAGGGGCTCCACAGAAAGAGGCGGGAAAACATAAGCAACTGGTCTGTAGGGCGGCCATTTTGGGGCAATGTTAATGGAAACAGCCCACTCGGGAAACTTCTACCTGAAGTAACTGGTCCGTGGGGCGGCCATTTTGGCTTTTGGCACCCAAGTTGAACAATGACAGGTGTCTGTCTGTCATTGGCTAGCGCGTCATGCTAATTGCTAACATTAGCGGCTAATGCTAATTTTTAGTAGCTAGAAATTGGTGGTAGCATTAGTGGCCGCATTAGCATGTTAGCGAAAAGCATATTAGCAATTAGCATGTTAGCATTAGCATGCTAACAATTAGCATGTATTTAATTTTTAGTGTCTAAAAAGACATGCTAACACTAAACCAATGCTAAAATTAGTGGCTAGCGCCTCATGCTAATTGCTAACATTAGCGGCTAATGCTAATTTTTAGTGGCTACGAATTGGTGGTTGCATTAGTGGCAGCATTAGCATGTTGGCGAATAGCATATTACCAATTAGCATGTTGGCATTAGCATGCTAACAATTAGAATGTATTTAATTTTTAGTGTCTGTTTTCTAGTTATTATTATTTTTCTCGTTCTTCTGTTCAGGCCGAAAATCAGCATTTTGTCATACATGCACGAAAAGTCCTGAAAATGGGCAGACAGATTCGTTTGCGTCCAATACTGATCTAAATATGTGCCCCCAGCACGGGCGTGGCAAAATGGCTCTTTAGCGCCACCTAGAAATTTTCAACTGACCTGGACCGGAAGCCCGTTGCGTCTAAAAATCTGAACATATGTCACATTTATGTAACATCCCAGGACGCACCAAAACATCAAAAGGCGCCATAGTCTAAACCCAACAGGAAGTCTGCTATTTTGTCCGCAAACTTGAAAAAACACCTTGAAATGGAGAAATCTTGGCTTTGGAATGTGGGAGGGTCTGGCATTTAACCTTGTCAGATTGACTTCAAAATGTGGAAATAGATAGTTACAAGTATAGGCAATATCTTGAGAAAAAAAATTGACTTTTCGTCGAAGTGGCGTGGGTGTTCTGGCCCCTCAAAAATGTCTTAGTATTTGATGACGCGAGATGTAACAAGAGGTAGTATTAAATGTGCTTTAATTCAGTCCAAAGTGGTCCAAAGTGCATCAAACTTTACAGTATTGTTGCTGGTCCCTATCTGAACACATCCATATGACAATATTCATACAATTATTGTAGCGCCACCCACTGTGGACAAGAAATGTTACAAAATATCTGGTGTTTGTTGTATGAGCTGCTCTTCCTTTCAGGGTCTTCTTCCTTTCAGGGATTCTCTTCAATTTTTTTCAGGATGTACTTATAAGGGTTTTGGTCGTTCACTGCGAAAATTGTGACTTTTCGTTAAACTTTGGGCGTTCTACTGTAGCGAAAGTGACACCTGCCCCGTCTGACTGATTCCCTCATCTTTACACGTAGTACGCTACTTTGTCCAGCAGATGGTGCCATTTAGTCTGTTAAAACAAGCATTTCTAAAAGGGGTTTAGGAGAAGTGCATTATTTAGTCATTACAATGTGTCATTATACATGGACATTGTGTGTTCATAAGATACTTTTAAGTTAATTATAAAGTTGTAAAGAGAATATTTATTTACTATTTATAAATTGGATGTAAAGAGAAGTAAGAGATACTGTACTTAGAGATACTTAAAATATATTCAGAATTCTATTTGGAATCATCTTTTGTTGTATGTATTTCAGTTTTACAGTCAACTTGAATTGGGAGTGACAAAATAAATCCTTGAAGAAAGAAGACTTTGCCTCTCATTGAAGAACTGTTAGCTGTCTGCCAAACTGCATACAGTACATTCAGGCAGGGGGAGAATTTACGCTCTGCCCCGGGAACTGCAGTGACCCCGTCCTTGCCCGTCGCCGACAAGCGTGGATTGCGAGGGCCCGTCCAATGCTGCTTGCAGCTTTAATTATTGTTATTATTATTATTATTATTATTATTTTTCTCGTTCTTCTGTTCAGGCCGAAAATCAGCATTTCGTCATACATGCACGAAAAGTCCTGAAAATGGGCAGAGAGATTCGTTTCCCTCCAATACTGATCTGAGTAAGTGCCCCAAGCACAGGCGTGGCAAAATGCCTCTCTAGCGCCACCTACAAATTTTCAACGGAACAGCCCCGGAAGCCCGTTGCGTCTAAAAATCTGGAAATATGTCACATTTATGTAACATTCCAGGACGCACAAAAAAGTCTCTTGGACCCATAGTCTAAACCCAACAGGAAGTCTGCTATTATGTCCGCAAACTTGAAAAAACACCTTGAAATGGAAAAATCTTGGCTTTGGAATGTGGGAGGGTCTGGCATTTAACCTTGTCAGATTGACTTCAAAATGTGGAAATAGATAGTTACAAGTATAGTCAGTGTCCTGAGAAAAAAAAATTGACTTTTCGTCCAAGTGGCGTGGGTGTTCTGGCCCCTCAAAAATTTCTTTGATTTGATGACGCGGGTTGGAACTGGAAGTAGTGTTAAATGTGCTTTAATTCAGTCCAAAGTGCATCAAACTTTACAGTATTGTTGCTGGTCCCTATCTGAACACATCCATATGACAATATTCATACAATTATTGTAGCGCCACCTACTTTGGACAAGAAATGTTAGAAAATATCTGATGAGCTGCCGTTCCTTTCGAGGTCTTTGGATTCTCTTTTAATTTTTTCAGGATGTACTTATATGGGTTTTGGTTGTTCACTGCGAAAATTGTGACTTTTCGTAAACCTTTGGGCGTTCTACTGTAGTGAAAGTGACACCTGCCCCTGTCTGACTGATTCCCTCATCTTTGCACGTAGTACGCAACTTTGTCCAGCAGATGGTGCCATTAAGTCTGTTAAAACAAGCATTTCTAAAAGGGCTTTAGGAGATTCAGGGAGGAGAGAATTTATGCTCTGCCCCGGGAACTGCAGTGACCCCGTCCTTGCCAGTCGCCGACAAGCGTGGGGTGCGAGGGCCCGTCATGCTGCTTGCAGCTTTAATTTTTTTTTTTTATATATATATATATATATATATATATATATTTGTTTTTCTTACATTTGACCTATTACAACAGAATATGAAAGCATTGCTGCAGTTCAGCATAAGACAGTCAAAAACAGATTACATGTGTGTTCGCACATTGTCCATATTCTTCCGTCATTAGTGAACAACAGTCCTTTCTAATCGCCTGGCGTGTTGTAGTCCATAATCCGTGTAGTCCAAATGACAATTTTCATGGTTATGTATTAGTTGAGGTGGTGTCAGCGCCCGTTTTTGCCATGTAGCCCTACACGTCTGTAGAGCTTATCTCAGATCTTATCTTCACCAAATCCTCCCGAGATTTGGCTCCATCGGCTCGCATGCTTGCCACATCCTCTCGCATGCCTGCCACATCCTCGTAGATGACATAGATGGTCTCGCACATCTTTCTTACTTTCCGGTACAGCATGTGCAATCCAAATCCCAGAGCGAGCATTCCCGCTGTTGAACTCACAAACAGGTACACATCTTCCACATCCTCCACATCCAGAGCGGCAAGGCACAGGACTCTCCACTTGTCCCATCCATCCTTGGTGTAGCCCGCCTGGAAGGTCCCCACTGGACATTCGGGTTCACCAGAACCCGCCTTCCGTGTTGAGAACACTCTGTCAATTGCGTTCAAGGACCAGTTTAACAGCTCCATTGCAGATCAGTTGATTGTCATCAGCTGTATCAGTTTGCCAGTTGTGCTCTTCAGTCGTCTTTCAGTTCTGGTACAATTGTTCCAAATTTAAATAAATATATACATATAAATGTTTATTTCAAATCTGAAGCCTGCATTGTACCATTGAAGCCTCAACTAAAGTAATTATATGAGCAGTTCTCAAAATAGTGCAATTCAGTACAAAGAGATTCTTGCATTTTCATCTCGTGAGGCATTTTTCCTCTAATTTACTTTAATTTTTCCGACTGACGGAAATCCATCAGGGCTACAGAGAACTTGAATCCCTGCAGACGAAATGATAACTTCTCTAACTTACTTACCATATACAATGTTGAAAAGACAAAAGAAGTCCTTAAACCTCTTTTTCGTGACGGCCAAACATGCTATAGTCCAATGCCGGCTCGTTTGACAGAATGTATTTCATCTTTTGCCTTGTTGCATCATCTACACTTGTAAATGCCACCATGGCAACCTAGGGATGAAAAAATAGGCTTACATTAATTGCTAAGACAATAAGCCTCAAAGATTTAAAGAATTAAGCTGGAAATGGCAAAGAAGAACACTTTTTCAACAGTGTGTGAACAACTGTGATCTGGACAAATCTAAATGTGACAGGAAGACAATGGTTGAGAGAAGTCAACAGGGAGCAATTAGAATTCATGTTTTTTGCACAGGTAAATACTGTGTGGTTAACATTCACCCACCAACTATAAATTTTCAGGTTAAATTCAGCTCAGTACAATTTTAACACACTTGTAGATGAAAACTAGCCAGCCAAGAATTAGAACAATGGAAAAGTTCTTATTATGTTTGGATTTGTCATATTTCGGCATAATCAGAGGCAGAATCGGTCGAATTTTGCCAGTTTGACAGGTAAATGTGTTGTGTGCACAAATGCGTCTCTGCTGGCGAGATGAAGCGATTTGTGCATTTCTGCTGAAAACGGCCATGCTGAGCTGCAGCCTGGCTCCCAATACATAGTCCAACCACCGTCTACACTTAGAATATTTCCCTCTGCCTTCTCTCTTCGCGCCCCTGGTAGTCCAACCATTTTTTACACTTAGTGCATTATCCTCTAGCTCCTCTCTCCGCACCCCTGGTAGTCCAAGCACCCTCTACACTTAGAATATTTCCCTCTGCCTCCTCTCTTCGCGCCCCTGGTAGTCCAACCATTTTTTACACTTAGTGCATTGTCCTCTGCCTCCGCTCTTCGCGCCCCTGGTACCCCGAGCGAAGGGATGGAGGGGGCTTTTGCTGGCGGACCTCGGCCGACAAAAGCTTGGATCGAGGGATGACTTTCAATAGATCGCAGCGAAGTTGCTGCTCTGCTGCGTACGAAACCCTGACCCGTGCCGCTGATTTTTCACGGTTCACCTCAGCCGGCTCCACGCACTGCAGCTCCACCAGACAGGTCACGTTCAGCCTCCACCCCGCCTGTTGCGTGACATATGGCATAATCAGAGGCAGAACTGGTGTAATTTTGCCAGTTTTGCAGGTAAATGTGTTGTGTGCACAAATGCGTCTCTGCTGGCGAGATTTGGTCATTTCTGCTCAGAACGGCCGGGCTGAGCTCCACCCTGGCTCCCAATACATCATTTTGATCAGTTTTTATTACAATCAGTCCGAATGGGTTGTGGGATGAGGCGGAGATGCCTGTCTTCGCCTTCCACGGGGGTGAGTGGAGGCCGACCGCGCAGACGAACACAGTGCGCCTTCCTCGGCTTGTGGTGGTCAGACATGCCGCTGATTTTTCACAGTCCCCCCCAGCTGGCTCAGCGCACTGCAGCTCAAGCAGACAGGTCCTGATCAGACTCCAGACTGCCTGTTGTGTCACATATAGCATAATGAGAGGCAGAGCTGGTGTAATTTTGCCAGTTTTGCAGGTAAATGTCTTGTGTGCACGAATGCGTCTCTGCTGGCGAGATAAAGCGATTTGGTCATTTCTGCTCAGGACAGCCGGGCTGAGCTCCACCCTGGCTCACAATACATCATTTTGATCAGTTGCCTCACATATAGCCTAATGAGAGGCAGAATTGGTGTAATTTCTCCAGTTTTGCAGGTAAATATGCTGTGTGTACACATATCGCTTCTCTCGGCGAGATAAAGCGATTTGGTCATTTTTGTTTAAAACGGCCGTGCTGACCTCCACCCTGGCTCCCAATGCATAATTTTGATCAGTTTTTATGACAACCAGCTCGAATGGGATGTGAGTGTTTTGGCTCTGATAAATGCACGCATCCCCGGAGGTCGGCGCTCGTTTGCATGTATTAGCTCAAAAACTGCCACAGTTATCGAAGTAAGGTGAGAGCAATCAAAGGAACCATAACTGATTTAATGAGCCATTCGCAGTTTCACTGTGTACTTAGACTTGCATGGCTTAATCTTTGAGACAAGCATATGCTACTGGCAGGATCAACCAGGTAGCCCAACCGTCTTAACCTCCCCAGTGGGGCGGGTGGAGGCAGGCCCCGGGCGAGCGGGGCTAGACTGACCCACCCACCGCGAGCCGGTGGCGGTCTGGTCTGGGTTGGCCTCACCGGGGGTCTCAGAGGAACCGGGGCCCGCGGCTCGGCTCGGCTGCTTCATCCCTCCCCGGAGGGAGGAATGTATATACACAACATACATGCGTATGCCCTGTTTGCTTTGAGAAAACCGAGTTGCTTCCGGAGACGGCGCCGCAGTCTGCGGGAGCTGCCCCTCCCCCCTCCCGGTCCGGGACACCCTGCGACGGACTCCGTGGAAGGACCACTGTGAGGAGAGAGACGGGGCGTCTCGGTCTCGCTACCAATGGGCCGCGCAGCCCCGGGCCAGGGGAGGCGAGCATGCTGGCCGGGGGAACCGACCGCAGAATGCGCCCTGGAGGTCCAGGGGCCCGCGGAGGCCCTCCGATGGCATGCCACGAATGCTGTTCGGTCAGTGGAAGAGCGAGCCTCGCACTGCCTGGAGGTCAACATTTTTGAAAATTGCCTTGCCTGTAAATCTGCTGGTGGTGGTCGAAGTTTACGGATACCACTGCTTGACACCGGAGGAAGGGCACAAGCCCCAAAGGTCCCCAGCTCCGTCCCTTCTCCCGGTCTGAAAACACTTTGAAATTTTAACGGCACCGGGAGAAGGGCACAAGCCTCTAGCGCCTCTCTTCGCGCCCCTGGTAGTCGAACCACCCTCTACACTTAGAACATTTCCCTCTGCCTCCTCTCTTCGCGCCCCTGGTAGTCCAACCACCCTCTACACTTAGAATATTTCCCTCTGCCTCCTCTCTTCGCTCCCCTGGTAGTCCAACCACCCTCTACAGAATCAGAATCAGAATCAGCTTTATTGGCCAAGTATGTGCACATACAAGGAATTTGACTCTGGTAACTTTTACTCTCTGGTACAGTACAAACTTAAATAGCGAAATAAGAATAAAATAAATCTCAAACTGTACATATAAAATATAGGTAATATATACACCGGGGTTATTGTACAGTGAATATTTACAGGGCAGAGTCATTGTTTATTGTTCATGTGGATGGTCTCTCGCTCTGTGACTGCTCAGAGTTCATCAGAGCGACAGCCCGGGGGAAAAAACTGTCCTTGTGGCGGGTGGTTTTGGCGTACAGTGCTCTGTAACGCCGGCCTGAGGGGAGGAGTCTGAACAGTTTGTGACCAGGGTGTGAGGGGTCTGTGGAGATTTTCCTGGCCCGCTTCCTGACCCGGGACCGGTACAGGTCCTGGATGGAGGGAAGATCGGTGCCAATGATCCTCTCCGCAGCCCTGACTGTTCTCTGCAGTCTGTCCCTGTCATGCCTGGTGGAGGATCCAAACCAGACAGTGATGGACGTGGTCAGGACAGACTGGACTATTGCAGTGTAGAATATGATCAGCAGCTCCTGAGGCAGGTTGAACTTTCTGAGCTGGCGCAGAAAGTACAGCCTCTGCTGGGCCTTCTTCCTCACGGAGTCTATGTGGGCGGACCACTTCATGTTCCGTGAAATTGTGGACCCTAGGAACCTGAATGAGTCCACTTCTTGGGAACCGGGATGATGGTGGAGCGTTTGAGGCAGGAGGGGACCTCGCACAGCTCCAGGGAGTTGTTGAAGATCTGAGTGAAGATGGGAGCCAGCTGGTCAGCACAGACTTTCAGGCAGGACGGAGACACTCCATCGGGTCCCGGGGCCTTCCTAATCCTCTGTCTCTGAAAGAGCTGACGCACATCCTGTTCGCAGATCCTCAGCGCAGGCAGGGGGTCGGGTGTGGTTTGTGGAGCTGCAAGGCCTTTTGTGATGGAGATGGTGGGGGAAGTGAAAGGTGTGAAAGTCCTTTCAAACCTGGAGTAGAAGTCGCTGAGGTCCTCTGCCAGGCGGGGGCTCCCCACAGGGTGGGGGGATGGTCTCCTGTAGTTGGTGATGGTCTGCAGGCCTTTCCAAACTGTAGAGGTGTCGTTGGCAGAAAAGTGGTCCTTCAGCTTCTCACTGTACTTCCTCTTTGCTGCCTTGATCTCCTTTGTCAGCTTGTTCCTGGCCTGCTTGTACAGGTCTCGATCCCCACTCCTGTAGGCCTCCTCCTTGTCCTGGCGTAGCCGTCTCAGTTCGGCAGTGAACCATGGTTTGTTGTTGTTGAATGTGCAGAAGGTTTTGGTCTGCACGCACATGTCCTCACAAAAGCCGATGTAAGATGTCACAGTGTCGGTTAGTTCATCCAGGTCTGAGGCTGCTGCTTCAAAGACGCTCCAATCAGTGCAGTCAAAGCAGGCCTGTAACTGCATCTTTGACTCGTCCGTCCATCTCTTCACAGTTTTCACTGCAGGCTTAGCAGATTTCAGCTTTTGCCTGTAGGATGGGATGAGGTGGACCAGGCAGTGGTCAGAAAGTCCCAAAGCAGCACGGGGGACAGAGCGATATGCGTCCTTTATTGTGGTGTAGCAGTGGTCCAGAGTGTTCATGTCCCTGGTGGGACACGTCACGTGCTGTCTATATTTTGGCATTTCGACTTTGAGATTTGCTCTGTTAAAATCCCCGAGAATGATTAGCAGAGAGTCCGGGTGTGTTTTCTCCACGTCTGTAATCTGGTCGGCGAGGTGATGTAACGCCTCCGTTACGCACGCCTGCGGTGGAATGTACACACCGACCAGCACGAACTATGCGAACTCCCGCGGTGAATAAAATGGTCTACAGTTTATGAAGAGTGATTCCAAGTGAGGGCTGCATAACTTCTTTAGCACTGTGACATCTGTACACCAACCTTCGTTAATGTAGAAGCACGTTCCTCCACCCTTTGACTTCCCAGACAGTTCCGCGCAGCGGTCCGCACGGAACAGCTGGAAGCCCGGCAGCCGTAGTGCGCTGTCCGGGATGTGTTCGCTGAGCCAGGTTTCAGTGAAGCACAGGGCGGCTGAACGGCAAAAGTCTGAGTTCTTGGTTAGGAGAAGAAGCAGTTCATCCATTTTGTTAGCCAGAGAGCGGACGTTTCCCAAGTGTATGGACGGGAGAGCGGTGCGCAATCCCCGCTGCCGCAGCTTGACGAGCGCTCCAGCTCGTTTTCCGCGCCGGCGTCTCCGTCTAAATCCACAGAGCGCTGCTGCTCCTCCAACCAAAATCTCCAAAAAACAGTCTGGCTGGCTGAAAACCGGTGAAAAACTACACTTAGAAAATTTCCCTCTGCCTCCTCTCTTCGCGCCCCTGCTAGTCCAACCATTTTTTACACTTAGTGCATTTCCGCGCAGCCGACCACGGGGCGCCTTCCTCGGCTTGTGCTGGTCAGACATGCCGCTGATTTTTCACGGTCCCCCCCAGCTGGCTCAGCGCACTGCAGCTCAAGCAGACAGGTCCTGATCAGACTCCAGACTGCCTGTTGTGTCACATATAGCATAATGAGAGGCAGAGCTGGTGTAATTTTGCCAGTTTTGCAGGTAAATATGCTGTGTGTACAAATATCGCTTCTCTCGGCGAGATAAAGCGATTTGGTCATTTCTGCTCAGAACAGCCGGGCTGAGCTCCACCCTGGCTCACAATACATCATTTTGATCAGTTGCCTCACATATAGCCTAATGAGAGGCAGAATTGGTGTAATTTCTCCAGTTTTGCAGGTAAATATGCTGTGTGTACAAATATCGCTTCTCTCGGCGAGATAAAGCGATCATTTCTGTTTAAAACGGCCGTGCTGACCTCCACCCTGGCTCCCAATGCATCATTTTGATCAGTTTTTATTACAATCAGTCCGAATGGGGTGTGGGATGAGGCGGAGATGCCTGTCTTCGCCTTCCACGGGGGTGAGTGCAGGCCGACCGCGCAGCCGAACACAGTGCGCCTTCCTCGGCTTGTGGTGGTCAGACATGCCGCTGATTTTTCACGGTCCCCCCCAGCTGGCTCAGCGCACTGCAGCTCAAGCAGACAGGTCCTGATCAGACTCCAGACTGCCTGTTGTGTCACATATAGCATAATGAGAGGCAGAGCTGGTGTAATTTTGCCAGTTTTGCAGGTAAATGTGTTGTGTGCACAAATGCGTCTCTGCTGGCGAGATAAAGCGATTTGGTCATTTCTGCTCAGAACGGCCGGGCTGAGCTCCACCCTGGCTCCCAATACATCATTTTGATCAGTTTTTATTACAATCAGCTCGAATGGGATGTGAGTGTTTTGGGTCTGATAAATGCACGCATCCCCGGAGCTCTGCGCTCGTTTGCATGTATAAGCTCAAAAATTGCCACAGTTATCCAAGTAACGTGAGAGCGATCAAAGGAACCATAACTGATTAAATGAGCCATTCGCAGTTTCACTGTACCGGCCGTGTGTACTTAGACTTGCATGGCTTAATCTTTGAGACAAGCATATGCTACTGGCAGGATCAACCAGGTAGCCCAACCGTCTAAACCTCCCCAGTCGGGCGGGTGGAGGCAGGCCCCGGGCGAGCGGTGCTAGCCTGACCCACCCACCGCGAGCCGGAGGCGGTCTGGTCTGGGTTGGCCTCACCGGGGGTCTCGGAGGAACCGGGGCCCGCGGCTCGGCTCGGCTGCTTCATCCCTCCCTCCGGGGAGGGATGTATATATACACAACATACACGCTTATGTCCTGTTCGCTTTGAGAACACCGAGTTGCTTCTGGAGACGGCGCCGCAGTCTGCAGGAGCTGCCCCCCCCACCTCCCGACGGGATGGGGGGGTCCGGGACACCCTGCGACGGACTCCGTGGAAGGACCGCTGTGAGGAGAGAGACGGGGCGTCTCGGTCTCGCTACCAATGGGTGTCAGGCACCGGGATGCGGGATGGGGAGGACCGCAAGAGTCGCAGCCCCGGGCCGGGGGAGGCGAGCATGCTGGCCGGGGGAACCGACCGCAGAATGCGCCCTGGAGGTCCAGGGGCCCGCGGAGGCCCTCCGATGGCATGCCACGAATGCCGTTCGGTCAGTGGAAAAGCGAGCCTCGCACTGCCTGGAGGTCAACAGTTTTTGAAAATTGCCTTGCCTGTAAATCTGCTGGTGGTGGTCGAAGTTTACGGATACCACTGCTTGACACCGGAGGAAGGGCACAAGCCCCAAAGGTCCCCAGCTCTGTCCCTTCTCCCGGTCTGAAAACACTTTGAAATTTTAACGGCCCCTGGTAGTCCAACCACCCTCTACACTTAGAACATTTGCCTCTGCCTCCCCTCTTCGCGCCCTTGGTAGTCCAACCACACTCTACACTTAGTGCATTTCCCTCTGCCTCCTCTCTTCGCGCCCCTGGTAGTCCAACCACCCTCTACACTTAGAAAATTTCCCTCTGCCTCCTCTCTTCGCACCCCTGGTAGTCCAACCACACTCTACACTTAGAATATTTCCCTCTGCCTCCTCTCTTCGCGCCCTTGGTAGTCCAACCACACTCTACACTTAGTGCATTTCCCTTTGCCTCCTCTCTTCGCGCCCCTGGTAGTCCAACCACCCTCTACACTTAGTGCATTTCCCTCTGACTCCTCTCTTCGCGTCCCTGGTAGTCCAACCACACTCTACACTTAGAATATTTCCCTCTGCCTCCTCTCTTCGCGCCCCTGGTAGTCCAACCACCTTTTACACTTAGTGGATTTTCCTCTGCCTCCTCTCTTCGCGCCCCTGGTAGTCCAAGCACCCTCTAGACTTAGAATATTTCCCTCTGCCTCCTCTCTTCGCGCCCCTGGAAGTCCAACCATTTTTTACACTTAGTGCATTTTCCTCTAGCTCCTCTCTCCGCACCCCTGGTAGTCCAAGCACCCTCTACACTTAGAATATTTCCCTCTGCCTCCTCTCTTCGCGCCCCTGGTAGTCCAACCACCTTTTACACTTAGTGCATTTTCCTCTGCCTCCTCTCTTCGCGCCCCTGGTAGTCCAACCACCTTTTACACTTAGTGCATTTTCCTCTGCCTCCTCTCTTCGCGCCCCTGGTAGTCCAAGCACCCTCTAGACTTAGAATATTTTCCTCTGCCTCCGCTCTTCGCGCCCCTGGTACCCCGAGCGAAGGGAAGGAGGGGGCGTTTGCTGGCTGACCTCGGCCGACAAAAGCTTGGATCGAGGGATGACTTTCAATAGATCGCAGCGAAGTTGCTGCTCTGCTGCGTACGAAACCCTGACCCGTGCCGCTGATTTTTCACGGTTCACCTCAGCCGGCTCCACGCACTGCAGCTCCACCAGACAGGTCACGTTCAGCCTCCACCCCGCCTGTTGCATGACATATGGCATAATCAGAGGCAGAACTGGTGTAATTTTGCCAGTTTTGCAGGTAAATGTGTTGTGTGCACAAACGCGTCTCTGCTGGCGAGATAAAGCGATTTGTGCATTTCTGCTGAAAACGGCCGTGCTGAGCTCCACCCTGGCTCCCAATACATGCTTTTGATCAGTTTTTATGACAATCAGCTCGAATGGGACGTGAGATGAGGGGGACATGCCTGTGTTCGCCTTCCATGGGGGGTCAGTCGAGGCCGCCAGTGCGTCCGACGACAGCGCGCCTTGCTCGGTCTGCGGTGGCCGGGCGTGCCGCTGATTTTTCACGGTTCACCTCAGCCGGCTCACAAACTTTCACAAACCTCCTACAGATGTACACATACAAATATTGCCTTACAACATCCTAAATGAGTACTGAGTACAATATGAATAAACATCCAACCTAGAGCTGCAACAATTAATCAAAAAATAAATTATTAATCACCAACCAGTTTGAGTCAGGCTCTGTCTAATTTAAAAAATGGTCACATTCTCTGATTCAACGTTTTCTTTATGAATATTTTCTGGTTTTCAGCTAAATATTTTCCAACAAAATCATCAACGGATTTATTGGTAATGAAAATACAATGCAATATTACATGATAGTCTTTGTTAAAGTTGAAGTTCTTTACTTTGTTTTAGTAATTTTACTTGTAACTAAGTAATATTTTAACAGAGTAACTGCAATGAAAACAAATTCATATTCTACCACTTCTTACTACTGTTTACTTTGGCACTGGCTGGATGCCCTTCGTTCTCCTCTGTCTCTTGCCCCAGTGAACCATTTCGACAGTGCCCTCTCTGCTTCCTGCTGGTTCACCTGTGCGGCCAGTGACGACTTCTTTTTAACAGCTTCTGTAAAACAAATTTGGTTGACAGTATGAGCTATGGACATTAAAAAACACATTCTCTTCAAACACCATTTAGAATAAAACAATGGCCAACTTTAGGGCCATAGATTTTTTGGACAAGAAAATATTTATAAAGTACTTGAACTTAATAAAACATTTATTATAATACTCCCTCAAATATAATAGCTTTGTGAGGTGTGTCCATTCATTCATTCATCCATTCATTCATCTTGTGTAACCACTTATTCCTGTTAAGGGTCGCAGGGGTCTGCAGGAGCCTATCCCAGATGTCACCAAGCTAGAGGTGGGGTACACCCTGGACAGGTCGCCAGTCCATCGCAGGGCTAAGACAGAGAGACAGACAACCATTCACACTCACATGCACACCTATGGACAATTTAGAATCACCAATGAACCTATTGAGCATGTCTTTGGATGGTGGGGGGAAGCCAGAGTGAGGTGTGTACAAATAATCATAAAATAAAATGATAAAACATGTTTTCACATAAAAATGCCAAAATGCACTAAAAGCAATAACTGATGCACACTAGTAATAATACTAAAATTTATTTATTCATTCATTTCGGCAAGTCAATTCGATCATCATCACACATCAAAATCAATATCAGTATGAGTACAAGTGACCTGGCCGAAATTGAAAGCGGGAGAAGCCAAAGCTTATCTAGTCCCGCCCCCATTACCCAGAGTACAGATTTAGATTTTTAGGGCCCGAGCAACGAAGTGCAGGGGCCCAACGGGGCCATGCAACGGAGTTGCAAGGACCCTATTGTTTTCGTACTGTTTATTATTGTTATTATTATTAGGGCCCGAGCAACGAAGTGCAGGGGCCCAACGGGGCCATGCAACGGAGTTGCAAGGACCCTATTGTTTTCGTACTGTTTATTATTATTATTATTAGGGCCCGAGCAACGAAGTGCAGGTGCCCAACGGGGCCATGCAACGGAGTTGCAAGGACCCTATTGTTTTGGTACTGTTTATTATTATTAGTGCCCGAGCAACGAAGTGCAGGGGCCCAACGGGGCCATGCAACGGAGTTGCAAGGACCCTATTGTTTTCGTACTGTTTATTATTATTATTATTAGGGCCCGAGCAACGAAGTGCAGGGGCCCAACGGGGCCATGCAACGGAGTTGCAAGGACCCTATTGTTTTCGTACTGTTTATTATTATTATTAGTGCCGAGTGCCTATGTCAAGAGGCCCCTCCTCCCATAGGGAGGAGGGGCCTCGTGCCACAGGCACGAGGCAACTCTTGATCTTCTGCGTGTTTCTTTGCAGTTTTATTTTTACTTATTAGTGCCGAGTGCCTATGTCAAGAGGCCCCTCCTCCCATAGGGAGGAGGGGCCTCGTGCCACAGGCACGAGGCAACTCTTGATCTTCTGCGTGTTTCTTTGCAGTTTTATTTTTACTTATTAGTGCCGAGTGCCTATGCCACAGGCACGAGGCAACTCTTGATCTTCTGCGTGTTTCTTTGCAGTTTTATTTTTACTTATTAGTGCCGAGTGCCTATGTCAAGAGGCCCCTCCTCCCATAGGGAGGAGGGGCCTCGTGCCATAGGCACGAGGCCACTCTTGATCTTCTGCGTGTTTCTTTGCAGTTTTATTTTTACTTATTATTATTCCTTTTCCGCCCTTTTTCGCCGATTAATGCGGCCCGAACCGGCCAGAGGACCCCAACACATGATATATCGAAACGTGTGTTTTGATCCCGAATCCCGGGCTATTACTTGAATAAGCGATTGGTGAGTTTTTCACGAATTTATTCGCGAATTTATTCGCGAAAAGCGGCGAAAAAATTTCCCATTCAAATGAATGGGAGTCCCCGAAAAAAAAAGAAAGATCAACAGGCATTTTCAACAATCAACTGCTCTGGCATACTTTCACCCAGAGACTTCATTGAAACTGTAAAATGTAGGCACTCTTGTCTTCTCTTCAGAGATTCCCTTCACTTATCGACACCTTTTACCGTTTTTAAACCATGAAGCCTCAAAGCGGTGAAGGGTTTTACTCAGATTTCGGGGGTTTATAATGGGTGTGTATTGCGCGGAATGTTCGCGCCAGAGGGTGAGACACCAACTGCCAGAGTGAGAAGAGAGAAGAAAATTAGGCAAAAAATAAAATAGAAACTGCTCCCGTGGCCACAAATTTCACACCACAGACATAATTTATACATAGAAACGTAGGAAAATTTGTCTTCTCGCTCACAATTTGTCCGCTGAAGCTGTAAGTCTTATAGTTTTGGCGTGAGACGCAAAGCTGCGCCAGCAAACCCCTTCCTCGCTCCATAGACTGCAATGTTAAATTTGTGGAGCAAAGCAGAAGCAATCCTTTGTTTTAAATCGCTTTAAATAGCTCACATTTCTACATTTTACCCAGAAACTGCATATCTAGACGTTCAGGAAAGCCTCAAGATGCCCAAAGTGAAGTCGGTTCAACGATTAGACACACGGTTTGGCCACAAGGCCTTCCTGTTCGAGGCCGTGGTTTCAGCATTTTTTCTCTCTCTCCCTGTCTTCGTAACTGAAATTCAAACTGGTAACCGTGGCAACCAGGGGCTCCACAGAAAGAGGCGGGAAAACATAAGCAACTGGTCTGTAGGGCGGCCATTTTGGGGCAATGT
Source organism: Planiliza haematocheilus (assembly GCA_005024645.1). Classification (NCBI taxonomy): domain Eukaryota; kingdom Metazoa; phylum Chordata; class Actinopteri; order Mugiliformes; family Mugilidae; genus Planiliza; species Planiliza haematocheilus. Next base: position 97,212 of record SRSE01001046.1, read on the forward strand.
TAATGGAAACAGCCCACTCGGGAAACTTCTACCTGAAGTAACTGGTCCGTGGGGCGGCCATTTTGGCTTTTGGCACCCAAGTTGAACAATGACAGGTGTCTGTCTGTCATTGGCTAGCGCGTCATGCTAATTGCTAACATTAGCGGCTAATGCTAATTTTTAGTAGCTAGAAATTGGTGGTAGCATTAGTGGCAGCATTAGCATGTTAGCGAAAAGCATATTAGCAATTAGCATGTTAGCATTAGCATGCTAACAATTAGCATGTATTTAATTTTTAGTGTCTAAAAAGACATGCTAACACTAAACCAATGCTAAAATTAGTGGCTAGCGCCTCATGCTAATTGCTAACATTAGCGGCTAATGCTAATTTTTAGTGGCTACGAATTGGTGGTTGCATTAGTGGCAGCATTAGCATGTTGGCGAATAGCATATTACCAATTAGCATGTTAGCATTAGCATGCTAACAATTAGAATGTATTTAATTTTTAGTGTCTAAAGAGACATGCTAACGCTAAACTAATGCTAAAGTTAGTGGCTAGCGCATCACAGTAATTGCTAACATTAGCAGCTAATGGCAACAGCCCACTCGGCACTTTAAAAATTTCCGAGGGAATTTTCTAGTTATTATTATTTTTCTCGTTCTTCTGTTCAGGCCGAAAATCAGCATTTTGTCATACATGCACGAAAAGTCCTGAAAATGGGCAGACAGATTCGTTTGCGTCCAATACTGATCTGAATATGTGCCCCCAGCACGGGCGTGGCAAAATGGCTCTTTAGCGCCACCTAGAAATTTTCAACTGACCTGGACCGGAAGCCCGTTGCGTCTAAAAATCTGAACATATGTCACATTTATGTAACATCCCAGGACGCACCAAAACATCAAAAGGCGCCATAGTCTAAACCCAACAGGAAGTCTGCTATTTTGTCCGCAAACTTGAAAAAACACCTTGAAATGGAGAAATCTTGGCTTTGGAATGTGGGAGGGTCTGGCATTTAACCTTGTCAGATTGACTTCAAAATGTGGAAATAGATAGTTACAAGTATAGGCAATATCTTGAGAAAAAAAATTGACTTTTCGTCGAAGTGGCGTGGGTGTTCTGGCCCCTCAAAATGTCTTAGTATTTGATGACGCGAGATGTAACAAGAGGTAGTATTAAATGTGCTTTAATTCAGTCCAAAGTGGTCCAAAGTGCATCAAACTTTACAGTATTGTTGCTGGTCCCTATCTGAACACATCCATATGACAATATTCATACAATTATTGTAGCGCCACCCACTGTGGACAAGAAATGTTACAAAATATCTGGTGTTTGTTGTATGAGCTGCTCTTCCTTTCAGGGTCTTCTTCCTTTCAGGGATTCTCTTCAATTTTTTTCAGGATGTACTTATAAGGGTTTTGGTCGTTCACTGCGAAAATTGTGACTTTTCGTTAAACTTTGGGCGTTCTACTGTAGCGAAAGTGACACCTGCCCCGTCTGACTGATTCCCTCATCTTTACACGTAGTACGCTACTTTGTCCAGCAGATGGTGCCATTTAGTCTGTTAAAACAAGCATTTCTAAAAGGGGTTTAGGAGAAGTGCATTATTTAGTCATTACAATGTGTCATTATACATGGACATTGTGTGTTCATAAGATACTTTTAAGTTAATTATAAAGTTGTAAAGAGAATATTTATTTACTATTATAAATTGGATGTAAAGAGAAGTAAGAGATACTGTACTTAGAGATACTTAAAATATATTCAGAATTCTATTTGGAATCATCTTTTGTTGTATGTATTTCAGTTTTACAGTCAACTTGAATTGGGAGTGACAAATAAATCCTTGAAGAAAGAAGACTTTGCCTCTCATTGAAGAACTGTTAGCTGTCTGCCAAACTGCATACAGTACATTCAGGCAGGGGGAGAATTTACGCTCTGCCCCGGGAACTGCAGTGACCCCGTCCTTGCCCGTCGCCGACAAGCGTGGATTGCGAGGGCCCGTCCAATGCTGCTTGCAGCTTTAATTATTGTTATTATTATTATTATTATTATTATTTTTCTCGTTCTTCTGTTCAGGCCGAAAATCAGCATTTCGTCATACATGCACGAAAAGTCCTGAAAATGGGCAGAGAGATTCGTTTCCCTCCAATACTGATCTGAGTAAGTGCCCCAAGCACAGGCGTGGCAAAATGCCTCTCTAGCGCCACCTACAAATTTTCAACGGAACAGCCCCGGAAGCCCGTTGCGTCTAAAAATCTGGAAATATGTCACATTTATGTAACATTCCAGGACGCACAAAAAAGTCTCTTGGACCCATAGTCTAAACCCAACAGGAAGTCTGCTATTATGTCCGCAAACTTGAAAAAACACCTTGAAATGGAAAAATCTTGGCTTTGGAATGTGGGAGGGTCTGGCATTTAACCTTGTCAGATTGACTTCAAAATGTGGAAATAGATAGTTACAAGTATAGTCAGTGTCCTGAGAAAAAAAAATTGACTTTTCGTCCAAGTGGCGTGGGTGTTCTGGCCCCTCAAAAATTTCTTTGATTTGATGACGCGGGTTGGAACTGGAAGTAGTGTTAAATGTGCTTTAATTCAGTCCAAAGTGCATCAAACTTTACAGTATTGTTGCTGGTCCCTATCTGAACACATCCATATGACAATATTCATACAATTATTGTAGCGCCACCTACTTTGGACAAGAAATGTTAGAAAATATCTGATGAGCTGCCGTTCCTTTCGAGGTCTTTGGATTCTCTTTTAATTTTTTCAGGATGTACTTATATGGGTTTTGGTTGTTCACTGCGAAAATTGTGACTTTTCGTAAACCTTTGGCGTTCTACTGTAGTGAAAGTGACACCTGCCCCTGTCTGACTGATTCCCTCATCTTTGCACGTAGTACGCAACTTTGTCCAGCAGATGGTGCCATTAAGTCTGTTAAAACAAGCATTTCTAAAAGGGCTTTAGGAGATTCAGGGAGGAGAGAATTTATGCTCTGCCCCGGGAACTGCAGTGACCCCGTCCTTGCCAGTCGCCGACAAGCGTGGGGTGCGAGGGCCCGTCATGCTGCTTGCAGCTTTAATTTTTTTTTTTTATATATATATATATATATATATATATATATTTGTTTTTCTTACATTTGACCTATTACAACAGAATATGAAAGCATTGCTGCAGTTCAGCATAAGACAGTCAAAAACAGATTACATGTGTGTTCGCACATTGTCCATATTCTTCCGTCATTAGTGAACAACAGTCCTTTCTAATCGCCTGGCGTGTTGTAGTCCATAATCCGTGTAGTCCAAATGACAATTTTCATGGTTATGTATTAGTTGAGGTGGTGTCAGCGCCCGTTTTTGCCATGTAGCCCTACACGTCTGTAGAGCTTATCTCAGATCTTATCTTCACCAAATCCTCCCGAGATTTGGCTCCATCGGCTCGCATGCTTGCCACATCCTCTCGCATGCCTGCCACATCCTCGTAGATGACATAGATGGTCTCGCACATCTTTCTTACTTTCCGGTACAGCATGTGCAATCCAAATCCCAGAGCGAGCATTCCCGCTGTTGAACTCAACAAACAGGTACACATCTTCCACATCCTCCACATCCAGAGCGGCAAGGCACAGGACTCTCCACTTGTCCCATCCATCCTTGGTGTAGCCCGCCTGGAAGGTCCCCACTGGACATTCGGGTTCACCAGAACCCGCCTTCCGTGTTGAGAACACTCTGTCAATTGCGTTCAAGGACCAGTTTTAACAGCTCCATTGCAGATCAGTTGATTGTCATCAGCTGTATCAGTTTGCCAGTTGTGCTCTTCAGTCGTCTTTCAGTTCTGGTACAATTGTTCCAAATTTAAATAAATATATACATATAAATGTTTATTTCAAATCTGAAGCCTGCATTGTACCATTGAAGCCTCAACTAAAGTAATTATATGAGCAGTTCTCAAAATAGTGCAATTCAGTACAAAGAGATTCTTGCATTTTCATCTCGTGAGGCATTTTTCCTCTAATTTACTTTAATTTTTCCGACTGACGGAAATCCATCAGGGCTACAGAGAACTTGAATCCCTGCAGACGAAATGATAACTTCTCTAACTTACTTACCATATACAATGTTGAAAAGACAAAAGAAGTCCTTAAACCTCTTTTTCGTGACGGCCAAAACATGCTATAGTCCAATGCCGGCTCGTTTGACAGAATGTATTTCATCTTTTGCCTTGTTGCATCATCTACACTTGTAAATGCCACCATGGCAACCTAGGGATGAAAAAATAGGCTTACATTAATTGCTAAGACAATAAGCCTCAAAGATTTAAAGAATTAAGCTGGAAATGGCAAAGAAGAACACTTTTTCAACAGTGTGTGAACAACTGTGATCTGGACAAATCTAAATGTGACAGGAAGACAATGGTTGAGAGAAGTCAACAGGGAGCAATTAGAATTCATGTTTTTTGCACAGGTAAATACTGTGTGGTTAACATTCACCCACCAACTATAAATTTTCAGGTTAAATTCAGCTCAGTACAATTTTAACACACTTGTAGATGAAAACTAGCCAGCCAAGAATTAGAACAATGGAAAAGTTCTTATTATGTTTGGATTTTGTCATATTTCGGCATAATCAGAGGCAGAATCGGTCGAATTTTGCCAGTTTGACAGGTAAATGTGTTGTGTGCACAAATGCGTCTCTGCTGGCGAGATGAAGCGATTTGTGCATTTCTGCTGAAAACGGCCATGCTGAGCTGCAGCCTGGCTCCCAATACATAGTCCAACCACCGTCTACACTTAGAATATTTCCCTCTGCCTTCTCTCTTCGCGCCCCCTGGTAGTCCAACCATTTTTACACTTAGTGCATTATCCTCTAGCTCCTCTCTCCGCACCCCTGGTAGTCCAAGCACCCTCTACACTTAGAATATTTCCCTCTGCCTCCTCTCTTCGCGCCCCTGGTAGTCCAACCATTTTTTACACTTAGTGCATTGTCCTCTGCCTCCGCTCTTCGCGCCCCTGGTACCCCGAGCGAAGGGATGGAGGGGCTTTTGCTGGCGGACCTCGGCCGACAAAAGCTTGGATCGAGGGATGACTTTCAATAGATCGCAGCGAAGTTGCTGCTCTGCTGCGTACGAAACCCTGACCCGTGCCGCTGATTTTTCACGGTTCACCTCAGCCGGCTCCACGCACTGCAGCTCCACCAGACAGGTCACGTTCAGCCTCCACTCCGCCTGTTGCGTGACATATGGCATAATCAGAGGCAGAACTGGTGTAATTTTGCCAGTTTTGCAGGTAAATGTGTTGTGTGCACAATGCGTCTCTGCTGGCGAGATTTGGTCATTTCTGCTCAGAACAGACGGGCTGAGCTCCACCCTGGCTCCCAATACATCATTTTGATCAGTTTTTATTACAATCAGTCCGAATGGGTTGTGGGATGAGGCGGAGATGCCTGTCTTCGCCTTCCACGGGGGTGAGTGGAGGCCGAACCCGCGCAGACGAACACAGTGCGCCTTCCTCGGCTTGTGGTGGTCAGACATGCCGCTGATTTTTCACAGTCCCCCCCAGCTGGCTCAGCGCACTGCAGCTCAAGCAGACAGGTCCTGATCAGACTCCAGACTGCCTGTTGTGTCACATATAGCATAATGAGAGGCAGAGCTGGTGTAATTTTGCCAGTTTTGCAGGTAAATGTCTGTGTGCACGAATGCATCTCTGCTGGCGAGATAAAGCGATTTGGTCATTTCTGCTCAGGACAGCCGGGCTGAGCTCCACCCTGGCTCACAATACATCATTTTGATCAGTTGCCTCACATATAGCCTAATGAGAGGCAGAATTGGTGTAATTTCTCCAGTTTTGCAGGTAAATATGCTGTGTGTACACATATCGCTTCTCTCGGCGAGATAAGCGATTTGGTCATTTTTGTTTAAAACGGCCGTGCTGACCTCCACCCTGGCTCCCAATGCATAATTTTGATCAGTTTTTATTACAATCAGCTCGAATGGGATGTGAGTGTTTTGGCTCTGATAAATGCACGCATCCCCGGAGGTCGGCGCTCGTTTGCATGTATTAGCCTCAAAAACTGCCACAGTTATCGAAGTAAGTGTGAGAGCAATCAAAGGAACCATAACTGATTTTAATGAGCCATTCGCAGGTTTCACTGTGTACTTAGACTTGCATGGCTTTAATCTTTGAGACAAGCATATGCTACTGGCAGATCAACCAGGTGCCAACCGTCTTAACCTCCCCAGTGGGGCGGGTGGAGGCAGGCCCGGGCGGAGCGGGCTAGACTGACCCACCACCGCGAGCCGGTGGCGGTCTGGTCTGGGTTGGCCTCACCGGGAGGGTCTCAGAGGAACCGGGGCCCGCGGCTCGGCTCGGCTGCTTCATCCCTCCCGGAGGGAGGAATGTATTACACAACATACATGCGTATGCCTGTTTGCTTTGAGAAAACCGAGTTGCTTCCGGAGACTGGCGCCGCAGTCTGCGGGAGCTGCCCCTCCCCCCTCCCGGTCGGGACACCCTGCGACGGACTCCGTGGAAGGACCACTGTGAGGAGAGAGACGGGGCGTCTCGGTCTCGCTACCAATGGGCCGCGCAAGCCCCGGGCCAGGGGAGGCGAGCATGCTGGCCGGGGGAACCGACCGCCAGAATGCGCCCTGGAGGTCCAGGGGCCCGCGGAGTGCCCTCGATGGCATTGCCACGAATGCTGTTCGGTCAGTGAAGAGCGAGCCTCGCACTGCCTGGAGGTCAACATTTTTGAAAATTGCCTTGCCTGTAAATCTGCTGGTGGTGGTCGAAGTTTACGGATACCACTGCTTGACACCGGAGGAAGGGCACAAGCCCCAAAGGTCCCCAGCTCCGTCCCTTCTCCCGGTCTGAAAACACTTTGAAATTTTAACGGCACCGGGAGAAGGGCACAAGCCTCTAGCGCCTCTCTTCGCGCCCCTGGTAGTCGAACCACCCTCTACACTTAGAACATTTCCCTCCCTCTGCCTCCTCTCTTCGCGCCCCTGGTAGTCCAACCACCCTCTACACTTAGAATATTTCCCTCTGCCTCCTCTCTTCGCTCCCCTGGTAGTCCAACCACCCTCTACAGAATCAGAATCAGAATCAGCTTTATTGGCCAAGTATGTGCACATACAAGGAATTTGACTCTGGTAACTTTCTCTCTGGTACAGTACAAACTTAAATAGCGAAATAAGAATAAAATAAATCTCAAACTGTACATATAAAATATAGGTAATATATACACCGGGGTTATTGTACAGTGAATATTTACAGGGCAGAGTCATTGTTTATTGTTCATGTGGATGGTCTCTCGCTCTGTGACTGCTCAGAGTTCATCAGAGCGACAGCCCGGGGGAAAAAACTGTCCTTGTGGCGGGTGGTTTTGGCGTACAGTGCTCTGTAACGCCGGCCTGAGGGGAGGAGTCTGAACAGTTTGTGACCAGGGTGTGAGGGGTCTGTGGAGATTTTCCTGGCCCGCTTCCTGACCCGGGACCGGTACAGGTCCTGGATGGAGGGAAGATCGGTGCCAATGATCCTCTCCGCAGCCCTGACTGTTCTCTGCAGTCTGTCCCTGTCATGCCTGGTGGAGGATCCAAACCAGACAGTGATGGACGTGGTCAGGACAGACTGGACTATTGCAGTGTAGAATATGATCAGCAGCTCCTGAGGCAGGTTGAACTTTCTGAGCTGGCGCAGAAAGTACAGCCTCTGCTGGGCCTTCTTCCTCACGGAGTCTATGTGGGCGGACCACTTCATGTTCCGTGAAATTGTGGACCCTAGGAACCTGAATGAGTCCACTTCTTGGGAACCGGGATGATGGTGGAGCGTTTGAGGCAGGAGGGGACCTCGCACAGCTCCAGGGAGTTGTTGAAGATCTGAGTGAAGATGGGAGCCAGCTGGTCAGCACAGACTTTCAGGCAGGACGGAGACACTCCATCGGGTCCCGGGGCCTTCCTAATCCTCTGTCTCTGAAAGAGCTGACGCACATCCTGTTCGCAGATCCTCAGCGCAGGCAGGGGTCGGGTGTGGTTTGTGGAGCTGCAAGGCCTTTTGTGATGGAGATGGTGGGGGAAGTGAAGGTGTGAAAGTCC
>SRSE01001047.1:0-127887 GCA_005024645.1 Planiliza haematocheilus
GATTCCTCCAGAATTCTTCAGGGACTCTGTTGTTGAGAAACCAGTTTTTATTTTTTTAGTGGAGAACATAAATAAATCGTAAAAGGCCGGCGAGCCTTTACTCGATCCTTCAACAGCTCTGCAAACACAGATAAGAGACGATGGCAGAAAGCCTGGACATCTACTGTCCGACCTCTGACCTCCTCTCATGGTGCTGTTGCGTCTCCTCCTTGTTGTAAAGTCGCTGCATTGTGACATTAAAAAGCTGCCAGCGTCCCAGATGACACAGCCGACTGGCCTGACTTATCTTTATCGTTCTCCGCTGTAGGATGAAGTGCAGTCTAATAATAGCGCAGCAGAAACTTGGCCTATAGCCGCACGTTCGGCCTGGTTTCGATGCTGCGCAGAGAAAAGAAGCCTCGCTCCAGACTCTCACACTTAGACGTTACTTCTTTGTGTCACGGTGGCAGTAAGTGTGTGTTTGACGGCTTTTACACAGCTCCACGGACGCTAACAGGAGCTAACACGGAGCAACGTCCTGAGCCACAGAATAATTATCCCTCAACACTGTTGTTCAAATCAGGCAAGACTCAAGACGGTGCTGTCGGTAAGGATCAGCGTGATCACACACACACATTATAACAGCATGAGAGCGCTCTGATAGGCCGGACAGCAGCGGGGAGTGAAGACGGACAAGCAGCCAATCAGGACGGAGGATAAGTGGTCAGCCTACAGCAGGCGGCCAATTAAAAAGGCGTCTCTGGCTCCAAGAAGGCGGGGCCCCCCCTCGCGTTCTGCCTTCCTTGTTTTGTGTTTTTGGCTGGAGCTGGAGCCACATTCCTGCCGTTCCCCTTGCTCCATTCCTGGGCTGCTGGCTGGGTTCAATAGGTGATGCAGGGAACTGTGGGAAACTAGGGAAGAGGAGTGGAGTGGAGGTGGTGGGGGGGCAGCAGTGGCACGAACATGCATGTTTGAAAACCTCAGGAGGAGGCCGCCGAGCAGAAATGAATGTAAAAGAGAGGAAAATACAGAAGAGTGAATACAGGAACGTACATGCTCCAAACGAGGCTCAGCTTACTCTGCTGCTCTGCTCCAATCGAAACATGAACATGTTCAACTTTATTCAATGACAAAAACTAAAATATGAAGAAGTCAGGCCGGCTGGTGTAAAACATCTTGAGACAATTTGTATTGTTGTTGACGCTATATAAATAAAACTGAATGAAGTGAATATTGCAGCTGCAGGAAGACGTCACTGGACCTGGAGTTATTTATGTGTAAGGAACAGGGACGATCCAGACATGTTTAAAATGATCAAATCTGGCTGCCCTCTGCACACGACATTAACTCAGACAGAAATATTTACTGGAGGGAATCCAGTCGACTCTGGAGAAGACGAGGAAGACGAGGACAGACGTTAGGATGCTTAACATCAGACCAGGACGTCTCTAGTGAAGATCCAGACAAATGCTGGAAGTGTGCAACGGGTAACCAAGGTTTGACCATCTGTCAGACCTCAGCATCATGTGGGCATCGAACCGGCTGATTGGCTGAACCAACGTCCAATCAGAAGGCTGGATCACGACCACACAGATGTCCCAGAATAACCACGATTGGTTCCAGGTCGTACATTTAAAAAATTTATTAAGTTGGTTCAGATATTTTAAAAATGAAGATTGACTTGAAGAAGATTCATCTCAGGCCTAAAATAAATCACATCTTTAACAGGCAGCCGTCATCAGAGCTCAGAAACAACATGAAACTAAAGAAAGCATCTTTTATTTACGGTGTGAGAGCTTTGTTGTGTCAAATCCTCATCAATAAAACCGAGAACGAAGAGAAGATCAACACCCAGACCAGCTCCTGGTGAAGCACAAAGGTCAAGGGTCAAAATCAATATTCAGGAAAAGTTTTATCAGAGAAGGAAAAAGCCAGAGAACCTAAGACAGAGCAGCCGAGGAGAGGAAGGGTTTTATTTTCACAGAAGAGGAGGAAACTGAAGACGGGCCGATAGAGACGGAACAAGACGAGGACGCGAGGTACTTCTCCAACAGATGAGTTTTCAACCTCCGACACTCTGAGGAGAGTGACTGCGGCGCTCTGCCTGGAGTGGGAAGGTCATTTCAGGTTTGAGGGGAGGACTGAGGAGTACTGATGAAGGAGAGTCAGCTTTTACAGGCTGGTCACAGATTCAGCCTCGGTCAGACCTTCGACCGTCTCGTGGTTTGGTTGCTCGGCATGACAAATTCAAAGAAGCTGCTGTCGGCTCGGAATTAAGAGATTATTAACATCTACTGAATGCTGTTTATTGGCCGGTGGCAAGAACGTCAAGCCCAGAAAGATGTAATGATGATAAACTAAACACAGAGCAGCATTTATATAGGTGAGGTGACGTTTATTTATCGTCCACAGCCAAATGTCCCTGAGCACTTCATCAGTTAATGGTAAAACCTCCAGGTTTTATCTGACCTTCAGTCCAAAAGCTAAAAACATGCAATTTAAGATTCACAAGAAGAGTAATGAATCTTAATATCAGAGAAAGAAAGAAGGGTGAGATATGTTTATGCTCTGAAACTGAAAGGATCTGGTGATTTTAGCTGCAGCAAACGATTATATTTTGAATCTACTCGTCGTCATCGTTTATTAGTTCAACTAAAATCTAACAAACATGCTTTAAGTTTTACCAAATGATTCTATTCAACTAAAGATTTAATGAGTGTAAAAGGTGAAACCGATGCATTTCATTATTATTCATACTAAGATTAATCTAAGTCATTAGAACATGGGAACTCCAGCTGGTAGACCGTCATGCTGTGATGCTAACCAATGCTAACCAATGCTAACCAATGCTAACCAATGCTAATGGTTGCTAACGCCGACTTAGAGCTAGAACGTTACTAGAAATCTACCTGGTTTAGATCTAGAGGACGATATGAGCAGAAACAAACTGCTGGGAAGCAGCGCTGACATGTTAGCCATTAGCATCCCCATTAGCATCTGTTCAAGTGTCCTCCGATGAGGACACAACGACGACTCCCAGGCTCTGACCACCAACCCACATCAGACTAAACTCTCTGGAACGATGCAGCGTCTCAAATACAGTAAAGATTAGTTTAGATTTTAGGAAATGAGCAACAACTTGGAGAAGAGAACACAAGGTACCAGCTACCCTCTCCACACTACGTTAGCTTTGACAGAAAGATTTACTGGACTGAATCCTGTCCACTCTAGGAGAAGACAAGGAAGACAAGGACAGACTTTAGGAAGACGCAGGAGACCAACTCTAGGAGAAGACAAGGACAGACTTTAGGAAGACACAGGAGACCAACTCTAGGAGAAGACAAGGACAGACTTTAGGAAGACACAGGAGACCAACTCTAGGAGAAGACAAGGAAAGACTTTAGGAAGACACAGGAGACCAACTCTAGGAGAAGACAAGGACAGACTTTAGGAAGACACAGGAGACCAACTCTAGGAAAAGACCATTTTGACGCCTTGACGTCATTTTTGATCGTCTGCATTTTCATTCAAGATTTAAAACTAAACTAAGGAATCAGACCATGAGCTCATTAGGAACCCGTTGGGTTACATGTTCTTATATGTTCTTATATGTTCTCTGATGCAATCTGATCTGGTTTTTGTGACAAACAGGACTTTTCCCTGTCATTAGAGGGACCGCAGCTTTGAGGCATTTTGGCACTGGTTTAAATTTTCATAAGAGGCAACAACTGAGTGGGTAAAATTCAAGAGAAGCTGAAGGTGTGCCGGGTAATTGGTGTTTTGTTGCCAGATTAGAGGCTCCTGTCGAGCAGGAAGTGTTCTTACTACCAGCTGGACTGGCTCAGTTTGATTACATCTGGTCGATTTCTTTGGTGCCTGCATTAAATGTGTCAAGTCAAACAGCAAGAGGAGTGGCTGATGAATTTGGAAAACCATCTGCTGCTGTGACTGGTGAAGAAAGACAGAAGTTCGTTTCCTGTCGTGGCGATGAGTCAGCCAGAAAAATGGCAGGATGGCGCAAGCCTGGTGCTGCGCAAGCCCAAAAATAGTCCGCCGCGGTTTACGCCATGTCTACACTTCACCAAAACGAGGAATTTTCAGCCACATGAGAAAGTAAAGAGGGAAACTAACGAGCCTTAGTTTGGCTGCTCTTTGCCCAAGTTTATACCTCCCTGCGTCTCTGTGTACTGTCTGACTACAGAACATACCACAGACTGGACGGGAACAAAAGACAGTAAAGGTAGAAAACACCACTGTGTTTGTGTTGGACTAGTTTTCTTTCCAAGTTTACATTTTGCTTCCCGTCCCATCTCTACTGCAAGCTTTCCATTGTATATACGGCGTCTAATGAAGCAGAAACGCTGCAAAAATAACAAAGACGTGCAGCTGAAATGTTCCCCAGCCTTCTCCACTGTGTATGTTATGAATGTAAGAAAAGAAACACCAGTTAGAAACATTTAAAGCAGACTAAAAGGGTTACACCACCTGACTAATAAGGCATTTCATGGCAACAACACTCCAGTTTGCTCTTATTTTGAAGAGCATTCACTTCCTTTGACTGATGAGCGTGTGCTGCTCTGGAATGAAGTGAAGCTGTTTGGGCTTTTTTATCTTTTAGAGTCGCTCAGTGTGAAATATTAACGTGAACGTTAGGTAGCAGAGCAGCGGGAGCTCGGCTCTCAGCGCAGACCCGGAGTCTGTCTGTTCACGTTTCTGCCGACGGAGAAGAAAGAGGTCACTATGACAAATACCTGCAGAACACTGACCTGCATACAGCGCAGCTCTGCAGGGTGGCAACAGGAACAGAATAAAACCTGCTCGGCCCCGCTGGCTCCAACACATCCACACAAAAGACGCCAGTTCACCCAACAATCGCTTTATGTTTGACAGATCCAGACTGACGGCTGGATTCAAAAGTGAAAGTCAGAGAAACGCGGCGAGGAACTAAAGATAGAATCGGTTTGAAATGAAAAGAATAATCTGCATATTTGAGCTCTTCGTTTGTTCTGAGGACGCAGGTCATCATCAGGCCGGTCTGATAAGATGAGGAAGGAGATACAACGTTCAGGTCTGTCAACACATCACATTCAGACCTGGTCCTGGATCACATTAAAGACCAGCTACTCAACAGGGCTGATCTGAGGAAGAGCAGGAGAACTCATTAGAGACGATCACATGAATCAGTGACGTCTGTGTGAGGTTTAAAAGCTTCTGGTCTTTGAGCTGAAAACCAAACTAAACTAGAAACTAATCTGAACTAGAATCAACTCAGGAAATGATTCGATGTGTGGAGGAGGAGCGTGACCGTCATTAAATAACATCACGTGGTTAATTATTGATGCAATCGTGTTGATGTATAAAGGAGCAGAGACACAAGCGTCCAGGGTTTCATTTAGAATCTAAGCTGTGTGCAGGTCAGTGAAATAACCAACGTCAGGGTGTTGGTTCTAAAGCAGCAGGAGACAGTCGTCCATTAGAGACGGCTGCTGGTGGGTTTTGTTTTTGCATAAACTGCATCAAATGGAGATCAGATTTCAACGGCAGGTGTGAACACAGGCACCTAAAGCTGGTTAGGACTGACCCGTCCATCCATACAACACTTCATCTGGCTTTAATTATGAGGCATGATGCAACTGATGCAGAGAAACTCAATCAGACAGTCCTCCAACCAATCAGAGCAGCAAAGGATGTGGGTGGAAGCTAACGTTCTCTACCAGTTTCTGGTCTGCGCCCTAAAATCTCTGACTTCTTACTGGAGGATTTTCAATAATTTACTTTAAACCCAAATAAAAATAAAGAGTGAACGTCCAGGTTCAGTTTGTTTTTCATCCCTGGTGTTTAGGAGTTCCTGTCATGATGCCTCCAGGCAGCGCTGTCAGTCAAACGGATTGAAGCTCTGTCAGTTTCTGGTTCACATGAAGTTTACTCGACAACGTCGACATAAAGATGAGGCCGTAAAAATGTTCTGGTTTTCTCACCTGCAGCTCCCACACTATTGGTTTAAACGTCTAATCTCAATGTTCAGTGACTAAATGCTGATTAATGAGCATCAGGAACATTGCTTTGAAGACAGAGGACACACGGTGAGGACTGTAGCTCTTTGCAGGTAGAGATGACTGGAGACGACATCCTGTTTCTGGGTGCACGCATTCATTGGCTGTTTTCAGACTGATGGACGGTTCTAATCAGGGATTCTGGAGCTCAGGACGATGTGATCGATCAGAGCGTCGGTTTTCATCCCGAGTCCAGTCTTCACGACAACGCTCCCTCCAAATGTGTGGACAGGACAGTTTGGTGAGCAGAGTACCGTCTTCACCCGCTGCGTCTGAAACATTTGAGATGAAGAAGCCCCCGTCGGGGAGTATCGCGTTCAGGCTGGAGTGACTCCGGCCTCGGCGGCGGCGGAGGAGGAGGAGGAGGAGGAGGAGGAGGAGGAGGAGGAGGCAGGGTTGAGTGATGTCTGTTCTGGAGGCAAAAAGGTAAAACCAACGACAGCCGATCCATCGTAAAGCCGAGGATGGAGCAGAGATGTTTTTCTTCTTACCGTCCGACTGAGTGTTTCCACGAGCGCCACGTCCTTACAGCATCGAGCAATTTCAAAAAATATTTGGGAGAACATTTTTTGAAGCTTTTCTGTTTTTGTGGAAAGAGGCAATCATGTCGGCACTTATGTGATTTTCAGTCAGAGCGGTTTAAAGCCCTCAACACTCACCGGCCTGAAAGCAAAACTCACACCGACATGTTCGGATAGCTGCTCCGTCAGTGATCAATGCGTCTCCATGGAGACCGCATCAGACGATGTGATCAGATACATCAATCACTGCAGAACTTTAAGTTTTCAGATGACGTGGAGCATCTACTGGAAATAGAACAGAAGAAGAAGAAGAAGAAGGTGGTGGAGGAGGAAGACAAGGAGAAAGATGATTCTGATGGGTTGACTCCGTTTCTGACCAGGAAGTGATTCAGGTGATTTCTCTGCTGTAAACTATAAACAATGGTTGCAATGCATTGTGGGATTCCCTAATAGACTAGAACAGAAACTTTCCGTGAGGTTTGAAAGCCGAGCTGCAGTCGATGGATGGATACGAAGACCTGAGTATTACCGATTCCTCTAACTTCATATACAAACATAATATCACCGTATTTGATCTAATGGCACCAGTGGAGTCATGATATGTAATTATAACGACGCTTCCACTTCAGGAGCAGAGAGCGCTCACATAAATAAAAGAAGGAATTTAATCCGACACGCACCAACCGGTCCATGATATTACCAGCATTATCATCATTATCGTCATCATCATCATCCAGCATTCATTTCTAATTCCCACCAATTTAGGCCAAAAACGGCGTTGGAAATAAAAAAATGGGGGGGGGGGGGTTGCATCATATCGTGTGCCAGTTGGCCTCCGACAAACCTGGCAACCGAGACGCAACAAACTGCAAATAAATCAAACGAACCCCGCTGCTGAACGACGGAGACGTCCCACAGGTCACCGCTACGAGCCAAGGCTGGAGGAAGAGGAGGAAGAGGAAGGTTTGCAGCCCTTCATCAGGTAACTAACTCAGAGGTACGATTCACTGTCACGTAGTTAAAAAAATATATTTAAAAAGTGGGACATTTGTTTGGGTTCTGGCAACAGAAGCAAAGTTTTATTGGCGTATTTTAAAGAACCTGAATTAGGAGAAAATGAACTCTAAAGAATGAATTGAAAAATGATATATTTCTATTTTAGGTCCAGGATGTGGCTAAATTAATAAAATCATCCAAGGAGAAAACAGTTTGACGGGTTCTTGTTCTGATTAATTCCAAAAATATCCTTAAATATGAAATATAGAAATAAAAAAGGCAAATCAATCTCCACTTGAAGATCTGACATAATAATAATATCCTCAGATTGATTTTTAAATACGTCAGAAATGTTGCTCAATGAGATTGATTGACACGTGACGGAGATTCAGAACCAGCAGGACAGAAAGCTGATGGAGTTTATGGCAGAACACAAGGTACCAGCTACCCTGAACCCAGTCCAGTCTGGGAGAAGACAAGGGAGACAAGGACAGACTTCAGGAAGACACAGGAGACCAACTCTAGGAGAAGACAAGGAAGACAAGGACAGACTTTAGGAAGACACAGGAGACCAACTCTAGGAGAAGACAAGGAAGACAAGGACAGACTTTAGGAAGACACAGGAGACCAACTCTAGGAGAAGACAAGGAAGACAAGGACAGACTTCAGGAAGACACAGGAGACCAACCCTAGGACGTTTAGGACCAGATCAATAATAAAAGTCTGGGATTGGACCAGGGGTCAAATTGTCTTTCATCACAAACCATCATAGCTTAAAGTAAATGGACATGTCCATCACTGATTGGTGCACTACCACTTTGACGCCTTGAGACGTTGGCATTTTGTTTCGTTTTGGAAGACACCACGCCCTAAAGCTAAACCTGCTTTATCGTCTTTATTGACACGTGAAACTAATGTCCATGTCCTCATAAAGTGATCTAGGACAATAAAGGGACATTCCAGATGAGGAACTTTAGGACATTTAAGATCAGATCAGCTGATACTCATTTAAAAAAGAAGCAGCTCTAAATGTATAAATAGAATTTTCCGTCACAGATCATACATTAAGCTCCGCCCCCAAACGATCTGATTGGCCCATCAGATCTTTGCAGGAGCAGAATCAGTTCCCAACAGAGAGAGTCCAGACTTTGATTCTTGTACAACAGAAAACGAGTCGGTTCAGACTCTGATAATCAGTCTGGTACGTTTTCAGCACGTTCTCCAGAGGAAGGCATCACCTCCGCCTCGTGGAGCTCGTGGAGTTTGCAGGACTGATGTGTCTCTGCGTTCGGCCCCCAGGTGTGAACACGAGGAAACATATGAATATCAATGAGGATGTGTGATGGAAAAAAAAAAGAGGCAACTGTGCTCAGTGAGCTTCTTCTGGATAAATGAGGGTTTGAAACAAGGTTCAAATTAACGATGCAGACACGAGGAGGAGGAGGAGGAGGAGGAGGAGGAGGAGGAGGAGGAGGAGGAGGAGGAGGAGGAGGAGGTGCTCCAGCAAATCACAGTTCAGAGGGGGAAGCTAATCTCAGGCGTTTTTTGTCTGATGAGCCCATCAGTGCTGCTGGTCACTCATGTGTTGAGTAATTGAGAAACACACACACTGCAGGCTTTAATGAGAAAATAAGCATTCCTTTCTCCGTCTTCATGAATAAAAATGACTTCTTGGGGATTTAAGAAAAAGAGAAATCTAAATAAAATAAGCAGCGGTAACAAACACGCCGGCGTCTGTTTTTTGTCCGCTCTAAAAACGAGACGCGAGTTAAAATCAGTGACACCTTCTTTCAGCGGATGATTGACGACACAAAGCACAAACAGATTTGGAGACTTTTTTAAAAAAGGCTTCTCGGTAAATTATGTCAAAATGACACTTTCACAGAGTGGAGTCTGCATGAATATGGTTTAGATCATTTTCTTCCTCCAAATAAAAACCAGCCTCCAGTATTTTGGGACAGGTTCTTTATCTTTGCCTGAAGTCTGATCGGTTTGATGCTGGAGGCGACGATACGACGTCTGACCGTCAAGACCCCAGATTAATTATTAACATAAATTAGTCGTCAGTAGAAATGTTCCTTCCTTCCTTCCTTCCTTCCTTCCTTCCTTCCTTCCTTCCTTCCTTCCTTCCTTCCTTCCTTCCTTCCTTCCTTCCTTCCTTTAGCAGTGGATCCTCTGAGGATGAAGCTTCAGGGTTCAGGTCTAATCTGAGTCTTTGTCTCTTAAATCAGATGTCATCATGTGAGTGTTTCCATCTTGTTCCTAAATCTCCAGCTCAGCTAAAAACCAGACGACTCGTTGGTCAGTGATTGGACGCCTGGTCATCGTGGAGGACGACTTGTTTGTCCAGCAGTGTCCCACAGCGCTGCACGTCTTTCTTTGCAGACAAACAGGACTGAAGCCTTCTTGGTTTTCTAGCAGCATTAATATTAATTAGCTCACAGCTGACAGGCAGAATCCACATCAGCAGAAAGAAGGAGGCATTAGCATTCCTTCAACTCTCTGTCGCCGCCGCATTTTATTTAGATTTCTGGGAAGTTGTCATCGAGACGTTCGGTGAACTTAATTGAGAAATCTCTGCTTTCCGCTTTGACCTGAGTCAAGTTTTCAAACGCTGATATTTTTGGATTGAATCTTTGTGCTTTTTGGTGCCAGTGTTCAGAAACTGAAAAATTAGCGTCTCTCCTGCCAAAAGTTTCCTTCGTTCTTCATTCCCATCTTCCTTCCTTTGACTTCTTTATCCCTTTCTACGTCCTTCCTCCTTTGTACAGCCTTACCTTCTGCCTTTAACGTCCTTCTTTCTCTTCCTTCCTGTCTTTAATTTCAACTTCCTTATTCCTTTCTCTCTTCCTTCTTTCCCTTTTCCTTCCTTTCTTTCTGCCGTCTTCACTTCCTTCATTCACTTCCTTCCTTCATTTCTTTCCATTGACTTCTTTCATTTCCTTAAACTTCCCTCTATCGATTCCTTCCTGTGTTTCACTTCCTTATTCTTTCTTTCCTTTCTTCTTCTTTCCTTCAGCTCCTTATTCCTTCCTCCTTTCCTTTCACATCCTTCTCTCTGCTTCGTCCTTACGTCCTCCCCCATCCTTCTTTCCTTCCTTCACTAACCTTAATTGAGAAATCTCCGCTTTGACCCGTGTTAAGTTTTCAAACGCTGATATTTTTGGCCTCAATCTTTCTGCTTTTTTTGTGCCAGTGTTCGGTAACTGAAACATTTTTGCCGCTCTCCTGCCAAAAGTTAGAAACAATTACAAGTATTCAGTGTTTCCCTCGGTTATTCTTGGCAGAACGCAGGCCTCACCACTATTAATATGACTCTTCTTATTCCCTTCTCTCTACAATAGTGTGATCAATCTCCCCCATCAGGAGACGACGGTCTGTGGACGGTCTATGAGACACGGTCCTAGGGATGATAGATAAATAAATAATCACTAGATAAACTCTGAGAATGACACGGTGTCAGAGGAGGCTCACACCTGGAACGAGCTTAAACCAGAGGATTGTTTTTAAAAAGAGGAATCAGGTCTGGAGTTACGTTCTGAGCTGAATCATGGAGGACAAGCCTCTGAATCACTGACCACCATTCACACTGGTGATGCCTTCACTGACGGGGATTCCTCAAGAAGAAAAACAAGGAGCCAGAGCTTTTTAGGAAGGAAGAGGACGTAATGGTCTGGACAGAAAAACCTGTAAATTGACCACAATTACTTCCAGCAAAGACACTTTGTTCAGGCGAGACACAGGGACGGGTTCCTGCCTTTTCGTCTTCATTGATCATGTGTTTCTCTACAGTAGATGTCAGCTCTGTGACGTCCTAAACAACGTTACTCATGTCCGTGACTAATGAAGGTTTCCTGGATTCAGTACAGGTGGAACCAGTTCAGCAGTTTTTGAATATTTCCGTAAAATGAGAAAGATCAAATTCTAGCAGCTTAAAATAACCACGACTGGCTTCAGATTTCATAAAGCAAACAAACATGTGAGTGGATGAAACGTCCAGATCATGAACGGTATGAAAACAGACGCTGGATGTGAGTGAAGCCCAAACACGTTGGTCACGAGCGCCGCCATCTTGAACCGGCGTCGACGCTGCAGCGTGTCAGAGCTGCTCAGTGTTTCCAAACACAAACCATCACGTCAGCTACTTTATACATTATCTGCTGATGTACGATAAGATAGATTAAATGATTTCACTTCACCATCAACGTTACTGACGTCTGCAGAGTAAAATTATTTACTACAGCCACACCTCCACATTATCACCACAGCTTTGATCACTTCCTGAGTGATAAACGACGGACGGAGCAAAGGTCATGATTAAAAGAATAAAAAAGAAAAATGAAATATGTGGTGAAGCGTTATTATTAAGTTAACTTTGAAACCAACGTCCAAGAACTACCAACAACCAACTACAGGTTAGATCAGAGTGTTAAACCACCAGGAGGACAGGTTTTGAATTTGATTATCATTTGTTTATCTAGAAGTTAAGAGATGAACCAGAAACTAAACCAACCTCCTACAAAGGTTAAGGCCTCGTCCTCACGTACCTAAACCATCTTTTCCTCCTCCGTTTTCCCTGCCATCGTTTCAAGAATATCTACGTCCACACGGATCCGTCTCAACAAAACGCTACTTCATATTCCAGGTCTATAGGTGGCGCTGTTTCAGAGAGGAAGAGGCGGAGCATGCGCATAAAGCTTGAGCGCTGTTTACAAATCGTCTTTAGAAGAAACCAAACTCAAGGAGAAATTATATTTAGCCCTAGTAACCATAACAGGCTCAATATCTTCTCCAGCAGGAACACGAGCATGTAGTCCACCATTGTTGGTGATGTTGTTAGAAGACGTCTCACGGGACATAAGAGGTGGAAGGCTGCTCCAGGGGGCGTGGCCATGGTGGCCATGACGCAAAAACTCAAGAGCTGCGTTTTGGATTTTTTCCACCCTGGGACCAGGTTTCAGAAAAGTGCGTTTTAAGGATTCGTTTGGACGAAACAAACTGCATTTAAACCAAAAAGTGTCTCCATGTGGGCGGGGCCTAAGTGGAGCACAGTTTATCTGGAGTCTCTCTGTTTGGAGCTGATTCTGCTCCTGCAATGATCTGCTGCAGATCATTCGGGGGCGGGGCTTAATGTGGAGCTGGACAGCAGTCACAGACGTCATCTGATTAGTTTAAACGTCTCTTTCACGCTGCGTAATTAAAGCATCGACACCTGCACAGGTCAGAGAACGCAGAACAAACATCCGATAAAAACCCTAAAAGGTCAGGATGGAGTCAGTGTTATTAAAGATTATCAAACCAGATTCACGTCTGGACCTAAACCTGGTTTTGAGCAGAATCTGAGTGGATGTGGAAGGTGGGTTTGGTCCAACACAGCCACGGTGTGTGTGTCGAGTTCCCTCATGAAGAGGAGGCTGGACGCTGACGCACACCGGACGTGAAAAAATGTGTGAAATAAAATCAAACAATAAAAAAGAAGAAGCTGCAGCTGAATGTGGAATAAACACGAGTTTGACACGGCGACAAAGAGTGTGTGTACGAGTGTGTGTAGCTGTCACGAGCCCTCATGACTGAATGCCATCGAGGGCAACGCAAGAAAAAAAAAACACACACAATGAATGAGCTCCTTTTTCTATCAAATAATAACATTTTCACCCGACGATAATAAAAAGCCGGTGATGTGCACGGCTCTGACTGATGAAATGAAAGTGAGTGTGGGATCGTGGGTCGTCGGCGGCGACGGGTCAGACGGCAGCAGCAGCAAATCACAGCTGCACTTCCTAGAAACCAGCAAAATAAATAAAGAAAGAAATGTGTGTGTGTGTGTGTGTGTGTCGCCGGAGAAGAAGAAGAAGCAGCGTGTCAGAAAGAGAAAGTGTGTGTGTGTGTGTGTGTGTGTGTGTGTGTCATTGTGTGTTTTGTGGCAGGCAGAGAGCCGGCGAGCTGACTGGGAGACTGGCAGCATGACTGACTGATCCCTGCATCCATATCATAGGATTAAAAAGCCTGACACGCTGCAGATACAATGGAAGCAAAATATGAGACAAAAAAAATAAAAAATAAAAAGTCGGTCAATGGGAAAGGAAATGTGATTATGAGCCAGGACAGGAGAGAGGCAGAGAATATTAAAAAAATAGAATAATAATAAAAAAACCTGACACACTTTAACAGCTGGGAGGAGGTGGATGTTAAACGCTGTCACCGGGCAGTATAGAGGAGGAGGAGGAGGAGGAGGAGGAGGAGGAGGAAGAGGGGGAGGATGAAGGAGGAGGACGATGCCAAGCACGAGCGTCTCTCCGATGATTTCCAGGAGCCAAGACACACTTCAGCCTCCACCGTCAGGGATGTGGTGGAGGCTGAAACCTGCCCAGACTCAGTTTACACACCTGTTCATCTAAGCCCGACACAAATCTTCCTCCTGCACAACCTTCACGAGCCACGACGGGACGGGAAGGAGGCGCTACCGGGGACAGAGACAGACGGAGACGTGTCTACGTGTCGGCTTTGACTGATGATAAATAACAGGAGGAGAGGCCCGCAGAAAGTTTGAGAGAAGAGTTTAAAATGAGAAAGATAGAAAAAAGAAATGAATTTAAATAAATGTAAACTGCTCTAAATGTGTTTATGTGTGAATCAGGTGACGTTAAGATATTTAAATATGTGCAAATAAATCAGTTTAAACAGGAACGCTGCCCTCTGATTAAACTGCACAATAATATTAATAAAAAATAAAATAATAATAATAAATATTCCTGCTGCTCAATAAAATCTGTAATTATTATTATTATAGATTTTATTTTATTTTATTTGCAGCTGAGTCTCTAAAAATCAACCTGACCAGAATTTTTATGAGGCGTGGAAAAGTTTAAAGATTAAAACGCAAAATATACAAAAAATACATAAACTTCATGAAAGCTGCTCTAAACGTGTGCTCATGCAGAGAGAATTAAAACGGTTAAAAACGTGCATATTAACCGGTTAAAGCGGGAAACCAGTCCTCTGAACAAATAAACCTTCCTCCTACACAACCTCCAAAGGTCACACCAGGACAGGAACCAACCGTTAGTGATGAAACGCCTTTCACTTCATTTAGATTTTATTATATCTGCAGCCACCAAGTCTCTGAAAATCAACCTCATTAGAATTATTATTGATTTTAGGTGGAAATGTTTGGAAATTAGGTTAAAAAATAAAAAGTTTGAGAGACGAGCTAATGAGCGTTTGAGCTCCAATAAAACGTCTCTACATGTGTATAAAAATGAGTTTATATGGAAATCAGGTGAAGTTAAGAGAATTAAAAGGATTAAAAACTAAAAATTAATAATTAATAATAAAAATAAATCTTCTTCCTACACAATCGACTAAAGTCACATCAGGACTCAAATCAACTCACTTTCTCTTTTTATTTATATTTAATTATATTTGCAGCCACTTAATCAAACTAACCAACCGACCTATATTTAAAATTGATTTAAAAGTTTGATAAACGAGTTTAAAATGTGAAATACACCAAAAGTAAACGCACAGATTTCATCACAGCTGCTCTAAATGTGAATAAAAGTGTGTTTCTATGTAGGTCAGGAGAATTAAAATGATTAAAATCATAATCATAAATGAATCTAAACAGGAAACCAGTCCCTGAACAAAGCAGAGTGATGACGAACAGAAACACAAACACTTTAAAGCTCCTTTAACAAACTTAATCTTCCTTTTCTCCGCAGATAAACTCATTTAATGTAAATATCAAAGTCAACGGAGCCTCGAGCTGCGTTCAAGATCAGCCCAATAAAAACCGTCAAAAGCGCAAAAATGTAATAAAATAAATGTTTAATGTTATATTTTTGATTTAAAATATAAGCAGAGTTTATTGTAATGAGTTGTAATGTGAAAGAAGCGGTGGTGTAGAGGCGCAGGCTGCCTGAGTGGAGCCGGCTGACGGCGGCTTCACCTCAGATGAACCCGGCCATCCAGACTGGCTGTCTGCTAGCTAGCCCCGGGTGAACCTGAACCGACAGCGGGCAACAACAACACTCGACCCGGCGCTGCTGACACTCGCTCCGCAGCCACAAAAACACACAAACACCCCGGGATTACCCGCCGCTAACCCGGAGCAGTGCGGGGACACAGACGGAGGAGACGGCGGCGGCACAAAACAAACAGCTCTCCCCGACGTGGGAGCATCCAGAGACGGGCAGCAGCCACGTTTCTCGCCGCTGTGTGCTGGGGGGGGAAAGGCTAAAGCTAAAGCAGCTAGCTTCACCGGGTCATTATTAGCACGGGGGGCTAAGTGGCTAACGGCTAGCTCCACTGGCTAATACGTTTATTATTATTTTTTATTATTATGTGCACTTTCTCCGGGGGTGGAGAAAAAGTTGGCTTCCAAAAAAAAAACCCTCAAAAAAGAGAAAAGCAACCGGATGACATTCACTTCTTCTCTGACAACTGAGTTAAAATGCACCAGGAGATCAGTCCCAGCGGCTCCAAAGTTACCTGACACACAGGTAAATAAGTGTTTTAGTCCCGGTCTGGCTGCGAGCGACGTGGGCTTCCACTCTGAGGCTGTGATGGGAGAGAGGGAGAGGGGGGACGGGCGCTAGCGGCAGCGGCAGCCCGGGCAGGGAGAGGGGGAGCCGGGCAGCCAGGCGGCTAGTCTGCCCGCAACCAAGCCGCTTTAATAACTTCACTTTTGCGGCCACTTTTAGTGCAAATTTCTCCCCCCTCCTCCCCTCCACTCCGCAGGAGTTAAAAAAGGAGAAGTTTCCGCCGTGTCCTACCTGTGAGCGGTGTGTGTCTGCAGGCTGCGGCCGGCTGGAAGTTGATTTATTCCCAGATATCCAGAGTGGAGCGGTGCGGGGCGCATATAGCTAGCGCTGGGTACAGTAAAGATTGTAGCATAGCTAACCTAAAGACAACAGTAGAGAGCAGGAGGGAGAAAAAAAAGAGAAAGAGCCTCCTCGTTGCTCATAGGGGGGATCGACGACAAAAACCACATGATCTTTTACGTCAGCATACATTTGCATAGGATGCCAGATTTATGTTCTGCGTCCAGGTGACCGGGGGAGGAGGTGGGGGGGATAAAAACGCACAGAAAAGTTGTGTGAGCCAGGGCTGGCGTGGCGGCGGCGGCGGCGGAGAGGACGCGGGGTGTGTGGCAGCCGTGCAGCCGCGTCCCCCCCTCCTGCAGCCCGCATTACTGTCACCAAACATCACGGTGTGTGAATATGTGAGCGCACACCTGTCTGCAAAGCATCCAGAGCACTTTAACCTGCAGAGAAACGTCCAGTCTGACCCACAAACACGCGCCACACACCTTTATTATTAGTTCACTTTCATGCAAAATGAGTTTTATTAAATGTTTGAGTAAAAAAAGTTTCTCAAATTATCAGTAAAACATAAAAATAAATGCAACATAGTGTAAAAATGTCTGTGCGTAAAAATGCATCCTGGAAAACACCTGTTTGATCCTGGAGCTGAGCCCCTGAAGGCAGCGTCCTTCATCACCACCCTCCTCCTCATCAGCAGCTCATATTAAAGCAGGGATGCTGTGGAAGAGTAAAGTAAAGTTTCTCCTGCTGTCTGTGTTTCTCCAGACTCATTTATTTTGGATAAATTGTTCTTGTTGTCGCTGATCAGATGCGATAAAATGTGGAGAGTTGCTGGAGGGGAAAAGATGGCGGAGGGCGACGCCTACAGGCCGAGCGGGGAACTGCAGCCACATTACAATAAATTAATACATCAGATAATAGAAGAAACAATCTACTTTATCATCAACAGGCTTTATTTTTATTTCATTTTATATTTATTTTTTGAAGCAGATAAAATAAATCAAAATATGAATCAGTCATTAGATTATTTTAATTAATTTTATTTTAAAAACTGACTCGTTATCATCACTGAGGCTGTTTTATTCCATCTTATCAAATTCATATTTAATTACTCACGTTTTAATCTGATTTAATTCACTTATTATTTATTAATTTTCATTGTTCACATTGGTCAGATCTTTATAAAACACTTTTAAAATGCAAAAAAAATGTGTGTAAATGTAGCTGTAAATGAGCCTACTGTTATTCTGGTGTAATTTAATTTATATTTTATTGTTTCCTGTTTTATTTTTTGTGTAATCACTTCTCTAACATCAGAAATATTATAATAATTACAACGTTTTTACAGATATAGTGAATTCTGAGCATAAACCGCCTCAATAATCGACCGTTCTTCTGCAGCAACACGTTTTCCTCAAACTCAAAATCACTTATTTAATCGTTAATTGTTTTTTTTTTTCTCTGATTCATTTAAAAGACAAACTGGTGGAAATAAAAACAACGCCTTCACGGTACAGGACGTGATGCCACAGCCCGAGAGCTGTCTCTGCAGCAGAAGACTTTTTCTTTTTTTTTCTTTCTGCAACTGGAAGCTCTTGCCAGTGTCTCCAGAATACACAATCAGGTAATGTTGCCAGGCAAAAAGTGCCAGCTCTAACCAATAAGCAGAGTTTTGGCCAACATTGCTTAGCAACAAAAGTTAAAATCTGAAGCACTCAAGGCTTAAAAATAGTCTTTAAAATAGTAATCAGGAACCGTCTGTGTCACAAGTTTCAGGAGATGAAAAAGCTTCGCAGGTGATAATTGTCCAAGAGAAAGGAAAAGAGAAGTTAGTGTCCTGGACTCAAGTTGAGTTTTTATTTTACATCGTTTAATGCATCAATCAGCCATAACATTATGACCACTCACAGGTGAAGTGACTTGCCCTGATTATCTGGTGGAATTTGACTTTGACGACGGGGTCAGAACATCTCCAGAACTGATTCTGGTCTGCAGGGGTCAGTACCAAGATTAACGGTGATCGGAAAGGAGGAGGAGGAGGAGGAGGTGGAGGAGGAGGAGGTCAACAGTGGTCCAAAAGAGGAGAAGAACCAGAGACAGCATCATGGATCAATGATCACTGAGGAAGAAGAGAAGGAACAAGACCAGAGACGTTGTCCTGGACCAAGGATCATTGGTTCTGACCCGTGTGGTTCTGCTGGTTCTGAGGGAAAGGAATCAGAACACTCGGTGGATCTCAGACCAGGCAGAGTCTGTACCTGCTGACCTTTGACCTCTGATGGAAGCTCAGAACTGGACCAGTTTTTAGTTATTAGACCTAGACGAAGGTGGTTTTGGTCTGATGGATCTCACCTGAAGAACACATTATGGGTAGAAGCTCCTCCCCCAGCATCGCTGTAGACCGTGTCCACCCTCTCACTGAGACATGAGAATCCTAATGTTAGGTGGAACAACAAGAACAACAACCAGGTCAAGGTTTTGATCTCAGTCCAGACTCTGTGATCCATGGACCTAAAGGAAACATGAACTCATAGTTAGACTCCTAAGAGCCAGAAAGTAGACTGGGACCAGACCCAATGGGGACGCTGTAGACGCTGGTGCAGAAGAAGATGAGGACTGTTTGGGGCGACAATGGAGAGAAGGACATCAGAGAAACTGACAAATCTTCAGAACATTGAGCTTAAATCTAAAATATCTGCTGCTAACGTCCAGAGGAGGCCACACTCTGACGCCTCGACGGGGCAGGAAGAGGTGGTCATAATGATATGCCAGATTGTTTGGTGTATGTAAAACAGAGAACAAAGAGCTGAGCCAGAACTTGTGAAACTAAAAGAGGAAATAAATCAAAACCATAGGACTCTGATTTTTGGCACCAACCAGGAGAACGTTTGAATATTTTTATGACAAAAGAGGAAAAAGTTAGAGACGAACCCACGGAGAGGATTTACATAAATATTGTGTTCAGACAAAAAACAATTATATATTTATATGTATGTCTGTAAAGAGGCGACATCAGGAACACAAAGCAGGCTGCAGCAGGCGTCCACTTAGCACCAGGAGTCAAAATAAAACTCATGTGAACTTTAAAATCGGACACGAAGCAGCAGAAAGTAAAAAGCATTCAGAGCCTTTGTTTATTTATTTATTTATTCATTTTTCTGGTGACAGAAGCAGCTTCTAACCTCCGTCCCTCCGTCCTGAGCTGAAATCAAATTATTGCCAGAGCTCAGCACGTCGACCTGAAGACTTTCTTTGTTGGGTTTGAGGCTCTAAGATCTAACAGCGGCAGCAAAAACCAGGAGGGTTCAACAGAATAATCTGATCACGGCTCGGCTTAATGGATCATAAAAGTTATAAAAGAAGCGAGGAACGGGTTTTTATTAGTAGCTGAAATTAAATCAGCGGCGCAGGAAATGTCTGAGTCGCTGGAGAGGCAGCAGCAGAAACTTAATCCGATCAATAACTGTGACTCAGCAGCTGAAGAGGAAGGAGTCACTGGAGGAATGAACGACTGGAGACACGTCAGCTCTTCTCTGGATGTTTGGACGACGCTTAAAGGTCCAGACTGATCCGCGCTGGAGCCTCCAACCTTCTAAAGATGGATGAACCAAAGCTCAGTGTGGTTCTCTGGTCGTCTCCATCTTTGTCTTGACTCCCAGTTGATTTAACAGTAGTCAAAGAGGTGGAGTGCTGGTGGAGCTGAGTGTAGTTCCTCTATCGTCCACTAGAGGCTCCACCTGTGATTCAGTCTCCATAGACATCCATGTTTACGTCCTGGTACTGAAACACATAAACATATCTACATAGACGCCTCATTGAGCGCTGTCGTCTACTGGAGCGGTGTGTCTACAGGGCGGCCATCTTGGAACAGGGCCACTGGCTCCTACAGTGCATTACATCTATGGAGGAATGGTGTTTCTACACAATAAAAGTCATCATGAATCGCTCAGTTGAAGTCCGGCATCTTTTCTTTACAATCCTCTGTCAGAAGCTAGTCTGCTGATAACATTAATTTGTATTTGTGTAGTAAAATCATATTTTTATCATAGCTACATGTGTGACGTTTTTAACATCAATACATTTGGAAATCAGTCCAAAATCCAGCCAATAATTCTACTTTGAGATTGAGGAGAACCTCTTTCCTTCGTATGTTCATGCACCGCTGCCTCTGCTAGCCCTGAACCAAGATGGCGGCGCTTTAGACACGTCCCTCCACAGTCCATGCGTTAGTCTATGTAGATATGTCTATGCTGGTCTTTTGGAGCTAGCATCTAGTGGTCATTAGAGGAACTGCAGTTGTGGACACTTCCTGTTTTTGCTTCCATCTTTCTTCAAAGTTAGCTGAGGGAACTTCCTGTGATGAGTTCGTATGTGGTCTTTACTGAACCCAGAACTAAACAAAACAAATCAATAAATAAATAAAATGCTAAAAAAGCTTAAAAATAATAAAAGAAAATTCCGATTCAGCTGCTGAAGCCAGACCAACTTTGTTTTGTGGCTAAAAGTTTATCTGGAGTCTCTCTGTTGGGAACTAATTCTGCTTCTGAGGGACTGTTTGAGGGCGGGGCTTAACGTGTTGATGGACAGAAGAGTAATTAGTTTAAACGTCTCTGATTGGTTGGAGGACCATCCAGATGTTATCAAAATCTGACAAAATGTCTCTGAGTGACACGTGTCACGTTTGCAAATAATCTGATTTCTCAAAGCGTCTCTTTGAATGAATCCAGATTTTAAAGACGTGCGTTTTTAAGATGTGTTTGTTTAAAAGTTACGAACTTATCGAGGCAAAAACTGATGCAGACATTTAAAAGAGAATAACTGAGTCTAGAGGAAGATTAAGCAGGAGGTCTGTACGTTGAGAACTAATTCTGCTCCAGCAAAGATTTGATCGAGCATTTGTGGGCGGGGCTTATCCAGGACTATCCAGGTGATGCAGAGGTGTTTTTCCTCTAAGCTGCTCTGTATTCATCAGACATGAAGAATTAAATCCATGGAGATGATCTAAGTCACATCTTTGGAGGATGAGATGCCTCCATCATACTTTCTACGATGCTGCATTAACGTTCACGTCGCTGCAGCTGCTCTCACACTGAACCTCTTCAGGAGGAACCAGAGTGTTTGTTCTAGACGAGGCTAGAGAACGAGGCGTTCAGGTGATCCCAGATCCCATCGGCCCAAAACGCGACACGCGACCTCTGCTTGACATTCAGTCTTAATTAGAGAGGATCAGCGTTTAATGACGGTAAAGGTCACGGACGTGAGGAAGCGCAGCTCGTCTGGTGACGGGATTTTATGGGTTTATGTGTCAGATGGTCTCATGAAGATGGAAGATTAAAAAATATAATAATATTTGAAGTAAGTGTAAAAGTGACAAAGACAGGAAGAGAACGAAATAAAAAACACAACATCATGACCAGACTACAGGAATGTGAACGCAGGAGGTCTGGTTTAAAAATCAGTAAGAGGAAGAGGAGGAGGAGGAAGAGGAAACAGGTGATGGAGGAAGAAGGAGAAGAGGTGGAAGAGGTCTTGTGTCCTCCATGTTAGTGTCCAGTCCTGAATTGATGGAGTAGAAGAAGAAGAGACAAGATGTCTCCACGGTGATTCCAGCTTCTTCATCTTTTCACCAGAGGTTATAAACTCTTCATCATCATCATCATCATCATCATCATCATTCAGACAAATAAATGTTCATCTCTGAGTGTTCATGGATGAGACCTTCTTCTTCTTCTTCTCTGGTTCTTATTAGTGAGTCACCTGTCGCTCGTCCTCGATGCTTTATTCATCACAAGGAGGAAGAGGAGGAGAAGGAGGAGGAAGAGGAGGAGAAGGACGGTGTCTGGACACATTTCCATACAAATGAACTGAGTGTTCATTATTAAAACTCATAGAAGAGAAAGAGAAGAAGAAGGAGGAAGAGGAGGAGAAGAGAAAGGGACAAGAAGGAGAAGGAGATGAAGATGGAGGAGGAGAAGTGACCTTAACTTAGAGTTGACTTCAAACATGAGAACGAGACCAATCAGAGGTCAAAGGTCAGAGGTCATTAATGAACCTTGCTTTTATTTCTAATGATTAACGCGACGTGTTCATCTTCCTCCTCCTCCTCCTCCTCCTCCTCTCTTTCTATAAACGTCTCCGTCACGAGTCTTTTTATTTCAGACCTGATTTAATCAGCTGCAGCAGATTTCGACCTCGTGCGTCGGATTAAAGGCGATTCCTCTGCAGACAGAAACGTCGCGCTTGTTTCACAGACAAGAGGTTTGTGTCAAGTTTTGTCAAGAAATTGAATTTAAATCTAAACTTTTATTTATCTTTTTAAAGCCATGTGATTGGACGACGTTAAAAATAGGAGAGACATAAAATATAAACGAGTAAAAGTCTTTGCTCTGGTTTTATTTCCCAGATTCTCTGATTTAATTTGGATAAAGAGATTCAGAAAGTCCAACAATTAAATTAGTAATGCATCGATCACACCTTTGTTTTTAACATGTGCATTAAAATGAAATGAAACGTCTGAAAGTCTACACCGACACAGACTGAACCAATTCTTCAGGAAATGATAAAGCTCTTGGTTCTGCTACAAAAAGGGAAAGAAAAGAGGAAGAGGGAGGATGAGGAGGAGAAGAGAAAGAGGGAGAACAGGGAGAAAGAAGCTGGAGGAGGAAGATGATGAGAAGAAGAACAGAGGAAGATCAAAGAGGAGAAGGAAAGAGAAGGAGGAATAAGAATAGAAGAGAAAGAAGGAGGAGGAAGATGAGGAGGATGAGAAGACAGAGAGACAGAAGGAGATGACGGAGGAAGAAGGGAAGAAGAGATGAGGAAGGAGGAGGCACAAGAAAGAGGGAAGACAACAAGAAAGAAGGAGGAAGAGGATGAGAAGAAGAAGAGATGGAACGAGGAGGAGGAGGAAGAATATGGGAAGAAAGAAAGAGTCAGAAGGAGTAAGAAAGGAACTAGACGAGAGAAGGAGAATATGAGGAGGATGAAAAGAAGAAGAAACAGGAGGAAGAAGAGAAAAGAAAGATGTAGAAGAAAATGTATTTTTTAAGTATTTTAAAATATATTCTTTGTTCATTTCTTCTTATTTTATTTTATTGTTTCATTTATTAAAACAAAAACTGAGACAAGTTGTAGAAATAAAATCCTGGAGATGAGACATTAAACCACCAGAGGGCAGCAGAACCAAGAACCTTTAACATCTATGAAGAACTTCTCTGGAACATCAGAATAAATAAAAACAGCTGATTATAAATGTTCACGCTCAGACTGAAGGAAGAGAGAGAAGAAAAGAAGACTTTAACTTTATTTAACTATAAATAAAGTTCATCTATAAAAACACTAGAGAAACAAAGACGTCTGGACTCACAGGACACGTCTCATTCCGTCTTAGTTAAACACCTGAAACTAACATGAATAAAAGTTAAATCATCTCTGTATTTACAGTCTGAGTCTGGACACAATAAATAAATAAATAAACGCAGTAATAATGTGTTGACTGGTTCATTTAACTTCTGCTCTGGTCTAATGATCAGTTTTTATCTGCTCCATTAGACGCCTTTATTTCTCAAGTCACTCAAACGTTCAGATAAATAGATGTAAACACACTAGACTCTAGTTTATTTAATAATAAAGTTAAATATGTTAAATGTGCAGCTTCATAAAAACAGAACATGAAAATAAAGTAAGGAGTTTTGTTCTGTCGTACCTCAGCTCCACCACACGGTGGCAGCATTTAGTCGCTGTAGCAGCAGGGAGCTGCAGGTTAGAGTCCTGAAGATATGAACCGCTGAGAGGTCAGAGGTCAGAGGTCAGAGGTCAGAGGTCATGGTGGTGATAAATCAATGAACAGTAACAGAGTAGAGGAGGTGAAGCAGGTGATTGATCCTGGTTTAACTGCAGAGACAGTTATTATCAACGTCACCAGAGCTGAAGCTGTAACCAGAGCTCTAGAGACAGAGTGTCCTCAATGAAGACCACCATGAGGACCAGGACCAGGACCAGGACCAGGACCAGGACCAGGACCAGGACGAGGTGAACAGCTGGGGTATGAATCCTGGTTCTCTGTATAAATGAGAAACGATCTAACTTCCTGATGAAGAACCTCCATCAGGTCGTTATCATTTAAATATGAACAATAATATTCATCTGTTCTGTAGCTCAGCTCGTCTCTTACTCATCGTTTATCATGTTTCATTTAAATCAGTTAATAAATCAGCTGAGCTCAGTAGAGTCTGATCCTCAGGGATCTTTAAAGTCTGATCTCATCTGCTTTTATTTCTTGTCTCGTCACATCTCATTCGTCTAATCTCTTATCTTGTCTCTTGTTTCGTCTCATCTCACTTTGTCTTATTTTATTTCATGTCCCGTCTTAAATCTTCTCATGTTCTCTTCTTTTGTCTCGTCTCATTTTACAGTGACGACCATGATCCTCCTTTAACCTGCTCCTAGTTTCTCTCCTTTCAGACTCTGATCACAGTTAAAGGTGGACTCCATCATCTTCTCTGAGACACTGAAGGACATGATGTCTCTCAGATCTTTTCCTTCTTCCTCTGCACGTTGAAGGAATAAATGTTAAACGATGATGATGAGTTTAAAGTGTTTCTCCGTCTTGGTTTAATGTCTGAACATGACGTCTTCATTCTGCTGTTTGTGTTCACATTAAACTGAAGAGGAATCCTTCATGAAGCCAAGCAGCTCTTCAGCCTCTAATTAGACCTTCGTCTCATCTTCTCGTCACCACTTGAAGTTTAGATTCTTCCTCTTTCAGATCGTTTACTTTGAGTGAATCATTGAGTCAGACTCGTGTCTTGTGGATCAGTGTGAACACATTTCCTCCAGTTACTCTTGATTCTTTAAAAGTAGATTTTTTTCCTCCTGATAAATAATTAAATATAATCTGAAGCATCAGTTTCAGCTCCGTCCTGATCAGTCCGCTCACACCTGTCCGTCTTTAACACACTGCTCTGTCATCTTCTACATTTTAACCACAACAAGCTTCAGATGACGTCATGAATAGAGAATATGATTTAACTTTAGACTAAACGTTCTGGTTTCTTAACCCCAACAACAGATAAACATCTCCCTCTTCCTCTTCTTTGAGCTCTTGACGTCTAAACTTGAGCTGACGTTTCTTGACTCAGAGGAAGTTGTGGCTGAATCACATCTGACCCACTTTTCATTTTAGTGGAACAGAAAAATATCAAATGAGAAACTAAGAATAAAACCCAAACACACGCTGAGAGGGGCACAAAGAAAGCTTCAAGTCTTAGAATAAACTTTAAATATAATTAATGTGTGAATGAACCGTGGATGTGATCAGATCATCAGGATCAGGATGTTAAAACAAAAAACCACTGAACAACAAAATGTATAGATCCAAGGTGCAGACTATGCAAAGATGCCCCTGAGACAGTCCAGCACATAGCATCAGGGTGTAAGATGCTAGCTGGGTCAGCGTACATGGAGAGACACAGCCTGGAATAGTATACAGGAACATCTGTACCCAGTATGGAATAGAAGAACCCAAGTCCCAATGGGCCACACCACAGAAGGTGGCTGAGAACAACAGGGCCAAGGTGCTGTGGGACTTCAGCTTCCAGACTGACAAACAGGTCCTGGCCAATCAACCGGACATAGTGGTGGTAGACAAGGAGCAGAAGAAGGTGGTGGTGATAGATGTGGTGATACCAGCAGATGCCAACATCAGAAAGAAGGAACACGAAAAGGTTGAAAAGTACCAAGGGTTGAAAGAACAGCTGGAGCAGATGTGGAAGGTCAAGGTGAGCGTGGTCCCCGTGGTGGTAGGAGCACTCGGGGCAGTGACCCCCAAACTGGGGGAGTAGCTCCAACAGATCCCAGGAACAATATCAGAAGACTCAGTCCAGAAGAGAACAGTCCTAGGAACAGCTGAGATACTGGTTGGTTCTAGGATGGAAGCTAGACCAACTCCTCTCACCTACACGTTCATTTATTTATTCATGGTGGAAAGTTTATCTGGAGTCTCTCTGTTGGGAACTGATTCTGCTCCTGCAAAGATCTGCTGGACCAATCAAATCATTTGGGGGCGGGGCTTAATGGGGTGATGGACAGAAGCGTAAGATGCACTTTTATTTTCTGTATCGTAATGAAATCCAGATAATAAATGAGTCTGGTTAATAACGTTCATCAAAATGTTATTTTAGTTTTTGGGCGTTTTATGGGATTAAAGTTTTAATGGGCTGGGAGTCAGTAGGTGGAGCGGGGTTAGTGGTTTGATCCCCGCTGCATAGACCTGGACTAGCAGGTAGAATCTAAATACCAATGACTGATGACGCGTGTGATATTATCCTCTAGCTGAGGTCTACATGTGTTTGGATGTGTTTGTAACCTGCAGCCTGTCAGCGTTCACCAGCTTCCTGCTCAGCTCCAGGTGAGTCAGACCTCAGATCACCTGCTGAGAGACGGCAACACATTTAACACAAAGACAACAGCAACAGTTGGACTTCAGTTTTATTGTTCTGAGAAAATCAATACCAAGTAAAAAATAAATTACTTCCTTGATTTTTATTTTAATATCAGTGTTTCTGTTTGAACTTCTCCCTGGTCAGAGGTGTAGAGGGACGACCTGAAGGCCTCAGACACTCAACAGATTTGGAAAAGTGTGCTTAAGCTTTTGGCCCAATGAGTTGACTCTTCTAAATAAACCAGCAAACGAATCCAATAAATCACACATGATTCAGACTCAGAGGCTGTGACGGCTCAAACTGAAAACACAAAAAGGACTTAAACATGTTCCATGAGTCGTGTTCTTCTTAAATAAAATCAAAAGCTTTTCGTGATTGTTCCGTTTGTTTTCTGCTCCTCTGACTGAAACTGAAGCTAAACAAACTTTAAAGGATTAAAACAGTATCTGGTTTTTACATCTTCTATTTCATCTTCTCAACACACAGAGCAACAGTTTGAGTTTAATACTGTAAAGAAAAAAAATAAATGTGTCTATGGCTCTATGAGATTAAAAACGACGATACATGACATGGTAAAATAAAAAAAGAAGACATGCAAGACTTTCCATAAATAATTGTTCTGAAGTTTGAAACGAAGGGAACGATTAAAGAGGTTAAAGTGAAACAGGAAGGTCTAAATAATGGTAATCAAAACCTAATTTGAGTGAAAGGTTGAAGTAAAACCTTCCAGGAGTTGAGGAGGCACTTAACCAACCAGGTACAAGAAATAAAAGACAGAACCTGAAACAGGAACCAGACTCGACACAGGATCAGTTCTTAGACAAGATTCTCCACACAAACGACATCAAACTGTTTTCTTGATGTTAATTCCATAGCATAGATGAGTTTAAATCGTCCCAACCTGATACCCCTCCCCCCACCCGTCCCTCCCCTCTCTACGATGTCCATAAGAAACCCTCTACATCAGGCACTTGTTGATTAGTCCATAACCGCCCAATCAGACGCAGGGAGCGGCCCTCCGTCCTCCAGCCGCCTCCTCTCAGTTAGTTAGTCCGATCTTCGCTGCTCTCTTTAGTCGCCTCTTCGGCCCAACTTTCCCCTCCTCCTCCGGGACGCTCCGGGTGAGGCGGTGGACGCCGGGGGACCTCAGCTCGATGTCGGGGTCGTCAGGCGACACGGGCCTCGGGGCCGGGTAGTTGGGCTGGTAGTAGCGGTACGGGTCGTCCTCCTCGACCTCACCGTAGTTCTGGAAGACGTTGGGCGGCAGTTGGACTGAGGGGAAAGTTCCGCGGTCAGTGACGTCCTCGCCCTCTGCGTTGGCCAAGCCGCCCGCCAACGAGACAACGAGCCAACGAGCCAACGAGCCAACCAGCACCAGGTCAGTGAAAGCCCAAAACAAAGATGGCCGCCACCACAGGAAGCAATGTGTTTGGGATTTATTGGGTTAGCGGGAAGAAGAGGGGGGTTGGAAAAGAAGGAAGGAGCAAGAGACACAGAGGGACAAGGGTTACCAAGGGATACCAAGGGTTACCAAGGGTTACCAAGGGATACCAAGGGTTACCAAGGGTTACCAAAGATTACCAAGGGATACCAAGGGTTACCAAAGATTACCAAGGGATACCAAGCGTTACCAAGGGTTACAGAGTCAGGGTTGCCACGGTTACGGACTGGGAGCAGTTAGGAGTGAAGTTTAGCTTCAAATTAAAAGTTATAATCAGTGACCGTGTTTGGGTCTACGTGGGCAGGTATTAGACTTGTTATCTATAAGCTGACACCCAAACTGTCACAATTATTAAAGTCTCTTAATGTTTTAAAATGGTGTCTTTTAAAAGGGTTCTTTGTTTCTCAATATAAAATAAAAAAACAAACAAAACAAATACGTGCAAAAACTTTCCATCAGAGGTTGTCGTGCAGATGAGCGTTTAGGACGTTTATGGAGAGGTCTGTTTGTGTTACAGGAGTTTGTATTAAATTAGCAAAAGTCTTTGGATTAATAAAGAGGAGCCGGTGGATCGTAATCTAGAAGAAAGAGTGAGGAGAGGACGACCGGGTCAGATTTATTTTAATCCCAACAAAAAACAATGAATGTGAATCTGAAGGACTGTGTCTGTTTCTTTTAATTATTATTTATTATTTATACATTAATCTGTATTTAGATGATTTTAAAAGTAGCTCAGAAGGAGCCAATGAGCTTGAATGAGCTTTTTTTTCTTTCCAGTCTTTTCCTGAGACGTGTTGGCAGTAAAAAAATATGAAGCTTATCTTTAAGATCTTTATATTAAAACCTTTCTCAGATTAAATCACTGCTCTGGAGCCGAGTGTTCACCTGGATGACCTCAGATTATGAAGACCTGTTCACCTGTCGCTCCTGTACAGACTAATCATTTATGTCTGAAAACCACTTGTTAAAATAAGTATTTATGAGAGATAGTACTGTATATTAATAATGAAACATAATGAATCAGTTAATTAATTAGTCCTGTGAACATGCATCATGGCCGGTAGATAATCTGGTTTCATGTAGGTAAAGTAGAGCAGCAGACTGGTTTCTTGTTGATCTGTGCGTCTAACATTACGTCCACATGTGGCGTCAGGTCCTGACTGAAGCTCTGCAGCGCTCACAGCCTCTAGCTGCTGCTGCTGCTGCTGCTGCTGCTGCTGTGTCTTTGTTTGTGAACGTGGCTCAGTAGTCGTTGAAAGGTGATGCTGATGGTGATTAAGAGGAAAGTTTGGAAAGCAAGGCGATGACGGACAGACGGACGGACAGACAGAGAGGACACACGGACACACAAAGACAGAGGAATGATTACAACGTGCAGACGTTACTCACATGACGCCCCCTGCAGGCTGAGAGCTGTGCAGCACCGTTTAGGCTGCAGCG
Source organism: Planiliza haematocheilus (assembly GCA_005024645.1). NCBI lineage: Eukaryota > Metazoa > Chordata > Actinopteri > Mugiliformes > Mugilidae > Planiliza > Planiliza haematocheilus. The sequence goes on from SRSE01001047.1 coordinate 29,698, forward strand.
TGACCTTTAACCTCAACACATTCAGTGCATTCAGCAGGTAAAGATGACTCCTGCAGGGCTTTCTTTAGCTCAGTGTTGGTTGATTTCTACATTAACACAGAATGTCCTGAGTCACACAGTGAGTTCTGCTCTTAAACTCCCTTTGGTCTGTGAACGACTCAGGGAATGCAGATCGAAGCGTTTGGATGTTGGAGAGCAAATAAACTCCCTGCAGCATCGATTCATGTGACTTTTATGTGACTTTTGCAAAGTAATCTGTTGGATGTGGAAGGTTTTAAATTAGTGGTGTGTTGTATGCTTCAGAAAACCCTGTGAGGAGCATCTTTTCAGAAACAGATTCAAGCCGCGCTCTCTGCACCGAGTGATTTAACACCAGGGCTCAGTGGACACATGTTAAGATGCAGAGTTCAGCTGTGGCTCCTGTTTGCTGACGTGTGAAGAAGAACCATGCAGCTCCTAAAGGGCTGGTTCACCCAGTTCATCATGAAGTTACTTCCTCTCAGCTTCTAGCTCGTCAAAGGTTTCATTCACTGACTGGCTGACCTTTAATGTGACTAATACGTTGGACTGGATCATACAGACCAGACTAGACGCCACATGGACTCACTGGCTGTTTATCAGTCTGTGTTCTCATGAAACTCTAGTTTTTTAGGACATATCATACATATGACCTGGATGACTGAGAACCTTCACAGACATCAACTCATGTTTACACATTTTGGGTGAACCAAACCTTTTAAGACGGTGATTGACAGCTCTGAGGGCAAAGCTTTAGAAGCTAATTATGAATCACTGTTTTTGGACGTTTACTATTTCGTCTCATGCAAAACAATCTCTTGACATTTAATATGTGATAAATGCTGAACACAGACTGAAGGTTGAATCCTGTATCTTAACGGTTGGTGTATTTCAAGGTGTTTCACCGTTAAATACGCTGAGCTGAGAGCAGGATAACGACTCAGGGTCATGCAGACGGTTTAACTCAGTGAAAAGACGACGACCTTCAAACCAAAAGACGAACGCAGCACACAAACACGTTCATGCTCAGTCATACAGTTACATGTAGAACAAGCTGACGGGCTTTATTATGTTATTATATTTAACACACAGAGTTAAAGCAATTAGAAACTAAATGGGTGATTTATGTTTAGAGAAGTGTTCAGTGAATATAATTACACAACACGTCAGACTAGAGAAGGTTTAGTCAGTTATACTGGAGGGGAAAGAAAACGATTAAGATTTAATCTTAACCCTACGTACCTCCAACATTGTAGCCCACACAGGAGTTCTGGTCACAGTAACCAGGGGGTCCTGCAGGGCCAATGGGTCCAGGGACCCCGGGTCGACCAGGGGTTCCAGGGTTTCCAGGTCGCCCTGAAGGACCCTGGCTACCGGGTCTGCCTTGTCCTTGGGCACCTGGGAGGAAGAGGACAAATATTTAAGTGGAATGAATACAACTACATCTAGCTAATGTTAGTAAAACGATTTAGTGCTATTCTCCTCCTGGATAAAACCTAGAACCAATTTCCCAGCCCACAGATTGTTTGTGGGGGAAAGTTGTTCTGGAGTCTCCTCATTGGGGACTGATTCTGGTCCAGCAAAGATCTACCAGGCCAATCAGATCAGAACAGGAACAGTAGTCATACATGACACCGTGGAGTTGAATGTCTCTGATTGTCTCTGATTATTTGAATCTGTCTGATACTGAGATCACTCTGATAAGTCTGGCTCGGTCTGGTTTAGTTTACCGGGAGGTCCTGGGGGTCCTCTGGGGCCTTGGACACCGACTCCTTGAGATCCCTTCTCACCCTTCTCTCCTGGCTGACCTGGACACACACAAATAAAACACATACGATCTTGTCATTTCTGGTTCAGTATAAGACGAAGCAAATCTTCTAGTTGGCATCACAGTCTGTTTGTTGCTCAGATGAGACCACTACAGGCAAACAATGGAAGCTGTTAGAAGGTTAATTACTGGAATTAAGCATGAAAAACTTCCTCTTGTGTGCCTCATGCAGCTGTCAGTGTGTGAAGTCAGCAGAAGGCAAAGCCAATTAGCAGATAAAGATGCTTCCTCCATAATTCTTCACAGGTACAGACAGACAGACTGAACCTGAGCACAAGCAGCTGGGATGCTTCCCGTCTTACCTCTTTCTCCTGGTTGCCCGTTCTGTCCGTTCTGTCCTGGGAAGCCTGGTCTTCCTGAAGGTCCCTGTTCTCCCTGGGGACCCGGGTTACCCTGTCGACCTGGCTCTCCGGGTGGACCTGGCACCGTGCGAATGGACACCGGTTGACTGGGCTGGTGGTTCAGGATGGAGTTGTAGCGCGCCATGTGACCTGGAAACAGGACAGGGGATGAATTTGTACAGTTAGAGAACTGAAAGAACAGCTACAGCTACAGCATTAGAGTCTGAGATACATTAGTTGGCCAATGAACAGCTGTGTTGGTCCAGGAGAAAAGTGCAGTTTTACTCCTTCAACAACCTTTGAAGAGGACGAGATAGTTAAATATGTACGGTAAAAGTTTTTACTCACTCTGGATGAGCTGCTCACAGACCTGCCTGGCGATGTCCTGAACTGATGCTGTCGACTGAAGGTCTCCCTGGAGAAACATCAACACAAACTCGTAACATGAAAGTTTCTCAACGTGTTCATCATCCAACATTTCCCCAGCTGTGATTCTGAAGCTGAGACGTCAGGTCAACCTAAGCCCAGCTGACTGACAGCACACATTAACACTAAATATCTGAAAACACTCAGCTTGGCGCCAGTAGAGCTGTTTTTACTGAAGCTAACTGTTGCTGGTAATTCTTCCGTCAGAGAGAAATCTAAATAAATTGAGACCAACCTTTTGTTTGCAGCTGCTGGTGTCAGATGAGCATTCAGTGAAACTCAAGTGATTTAAATATCAGGCGGGAAAAAACTCTCTAACTTTTTATTTCACAGCATAATCACACTTAATCACAGTCATTTTATTTTATTTTTCTCTCTGATATCAGCTGCAGCTGGAGCTGTGAAGCTCAGATAAATAGAGTTTATCATGAGTGTGCTGCTGCTGGTGGAGCTGCACACAAACAGAGGCATCAGAGTCTGAAAAGCTTAAATGTCTAAAACATAAAACAAGAAACCTATTGATTAAGTGTATTTAATGAAAGATGATGAATGATAAATATGATTATAATCAGTTTAGACACAGCCTCAGCCTCTCTCCCAAAAAATGACTGAATCCATCTTGGAAAAAAAAAAAAATCTGTTTTTCAGTGTTTTATTTTGGTCCAAGCCCCGCCCACTAACATGGAGGGGGTGGAGCTTATGTCATATACTGCAGCCAGCCACCAGAGGGAGCTCTACTTGCTTTGACTTCACTTTGAACTTCACTTTTCCACATCTTTTTACTGTCTATGCTCTGGACATTAGCGGTTCAGTATCGTATCATTGAAGTCATATGCGTTTCAAATGGATACCGCCCACAGATGTTCCTATTTAAAACCTTAACTCTTCACCAGTTATTCAGAACTAAAGACTTGGATGAAACATCTTCAAGAAACTGTAAAAGTCCTGTTGTCTTTGTTTCATCTTTGTTTCGTTAGATAGACCTGGGTGACTGAGAACCGTCACAGACATGTTCCTAAACATCTAATAACTGTTGTCTAAAGATGAAGCCTAAGGAGTGAAAGTATGAGCTTAGTTCTAGTTTTATTGAAACCAGATATGAATAACAGAAAGTTTGAGCTAGGTGTTTTTAAGCTAACTTTGTTTGTTTTTCTATCTGAATTCATCTCTATTTGCCAAGACGTCCAGACAGACACAGAACGAGTCTGTGTAGATGATGTTTTCTTGTGTACTCAAACAATCTGCCAACCTCCCACCAACTCCAACTGTTTGCTTTGTGTGAAATCAAAAGTCTCCAGATAATTGCTCATTCTGTGTTCAGATCCACAGCTCTTTGCTTCCATTTGCTCTTTTTTTTCTGACTTTTCCAGCTACAGGCCGTGGCTTTGTTTTAGTCATAGTCTGCTACCACGGCATCTCAACAGGCAGGTGAGTAGATGAGCTATTTAAATGTGTGGAATGACGAATGAAGAGACACTCACCCGTTCACCTTTCTCCCCCTTGCCTCCAGCAGGACCCTGCAACAGAAAATAAATCAATAAAGACACAAACCTGGAAAAGTCTTAACTCTGGAGGTGAACTGTTCAGACTTTATTGACCTCTGTGAAATCCTCACATTTGAAACAAACAAACAAAACAAAATAAATAAATAAAACGAATGAAAACAGGAAGCAGAGGATTCTCAACACAAAATATCAATTTGTAAATCTGCTCGCTGACACCACAGCTCTGAAATGTGGTTCATCTCTTCTCTCTTCTGTTTTTCTTTGTGATTGTTTCAGTCCTCAAGAATAACACTGACATCCTGATTATTGGTCAGACTGACAATTTACAACATTTAATAACATTTGATTTATGTTCTTTGACTGGTCAATAAAACCAGGAGCGTTGAGTAGAGCCGCTGTAACCACCAAACCATTTTCTTATGAAGAGCATACAGTATAAAAATGTAAATATATGCAGTAAATGGACACTTTTAGATTAAATGCAGTAAATTCAAAGAGATTTGAAGGAATAAATTCAGCAAAAAGATCCTAGAACTGAACCTTTTATCTGCCACTAAAAAGCTCTTTCTCTCTCTTTCTCTTCTCTGAGTTCTCATTAAGACCTGCAATTGACAAAAAGCAGTAATTACTTGATGAGGGCTCTCTGCAGTCCACCCACGCATCTGTAATTACATGCTTGACAACATTTTATCACATCCAAGGAAAGTAATTTGTCAGCAGGTTGCATCGCCTCCCACAGAATCTCATTTCTTGTTCGTGTGTGGAACTGGAACGTGATTTACTCTGGTGAATAATTCAGCTAAGCAGGAATACATGTGGTCACATATTGAGATAATGCAGCCTCAGACTTCTGTTTTCCTCTGCTGACAGCAACTGTTGCTGTTGATTTGATTTTTCCAATTGTGTTAACTGTTTACAGAAACAATTAAAACTCATGATCAATATTTAGATGACACAAGGAACATTCTTATATTACATCTATTGCTAAAAACAACACGGTCCCAGATTAGATTAGATTTCCAGAGGGACTGTGTTTCCGACAGATAAAGGGAAGCAGGGGATGTTTGAAGTTGTTTTCTGTTCAGGTGTGAACATGAACGCTGCTCTCTTCCCTGCAGACCTTCAGACCTTCAGACCTTCAGACCTTCAGACCTTCAGACCGGACAGGAAGCCGTTAATCCTGATGACAGACACTCTGATCACCTCACTGCTCTCTCTCTCTGTTTGTCTGACAGACTACGTTAAGCCTGACTGACAGGACTTCCTGCCTCCTCCTGGATATTTACACAGACCAACCACGGTTTTGTCAGAACGGTGATGCAAACACAAAAGACAAGGTCTGAGCAGGAGGACCATTACTGAGGAGCCTGGTCTGGTTTGTCTGGTTCAGTGAATGTTCAGACTCACCGGTGGTCCCAGGACTCCTGGTTTTCCTTGAGGGCCCGTATTTCCTGGAGCTCCCGGGGATCCAGGAGTCCCCTGAAAAGACAAGCGGGCATTGATTAACTCGTGGAATCATTTATGTAGTTGCTGCTATTGAACTGCTTTATGGGTTCACTCAAAAATTACAACTATGTTAAACACAGATACAGAAACTAAACTTACAGCTGTTAGATACAGCGAAGTATGAAAGAAAATTTATCTGTCGTTAAACAATGGTGAGCATCAAGCACAGTACCTTTATTTGTCTTTTCAGATTAACAATGAATTCCAAAAAAAAATAAGAATTTGTGTCTTCAAACATCCTCACGCATTGAATTAGTGGCCAAAATTGGAATCCACTGTTAAATTACTGCTTCCACCAATGTGTATGAAGTATTAGGTAATTATAGGTTGCTTCAGTAAAGTAAATATTGATATTGAATCATCAGTCACAACATAAATGATATTCTTAAACAACAAAAATTAAAAAGGCCGCCATTTTGGAAATGGAAGCAACACATTAACACCATCAAAGGATCACTTACTATAGGTCCTGGAGGTCCCTGTCTGCCTGCTGGGCCGTCTTTACCTGGCAGTCCCTGTAAACGTGAACACAGACACAACAAAACTAAAATGAATTAGAGGAGACGCTGCATGTATAGTTCCAGTAGAAATAATAAAAAAGTAAAGTTTTCCTTGGTTAGCAGTAGGAAAAGCACAAAGTTACTTCTGTTCTGCTGAAGAATATAAATTGAACGGTAGTATATGTATAACCTATATGAGAGACTGTAGTATAAGAGGATATTAATAGTAACTATGACTATGAGTAGTTTTTGAAGGGGTTTATGGCAGAAAGTCCAGGCATCCAGGTACTTTTTGTATTAACTCTTTCAGTATTTTCATCAGTGTCTGTTTGCAGGACTCACTCTGGCTCCTGTTGGTCCTTCTCTTCCTGGACCTCCTGGTCTACCAGGAACTCCCTGAAACACAGAGAAAAGAACTGAGGTCACTGCAGGTCACTTTCAAATCAACTCACCTCCAACAAATATTAATATGAACTATTAACTGATTATTGACTTGCTTTAGTTCCACAACCTCAGAGAACAAAAGGAAACCATTTCAGAACAGAAACAGGACTCAACATCTAACAGTTTGTCAGACTGACCTCTATGACTTAGAGGAAATAGTTGCTGGAGACTCTTTTCAAGTAACATGAATAATTTTTTATCTGACTAGGAGGGGAAATGAAGAAAAATGCAGAGTGGAACCGTGTATTATATAATATGCAGAATGAAATAAGCGAACAATGACACGGTGCCCTTTACACGTATAAAGAGAACTTGTAGCTGACATTTGGTCTCTAGTGGTCGCTCCAGGCTCTGGTGGTGTAGGTAACCCTCTCGGATGTGTTTTTACTCCAGTTGCACCCGAGTAAAACAACGATAACTTAAAAATAGTGCTAGTGTCTGGACAGAGCTCTCAATTATAGCTACTACTGCCGCGGCTTCATCTGGGTTCACCTTCAGTAGAAGCTAAAGTCATGATTCCTACCAAAGCTTCAGGTAAACTTTTGGGGTATGATTTGTGGGGACTGTATCAGTTGCTCTCCTTGATGCTCAGTTAGTTTCCAAAGGTTATTTCTAATATCATCACTACAACTTTAATGGCCTCTCTCTGTTCCTGATACGCCCACTTAGAGTTACCTGTGGTCCTTGCTGTCCAGGATCACCTTTCTGCCCTCTCTCTCCTGGAGGACCCTGCAGTCAAAAATACAGGCAAGTTTAAAACATCAACAATGTAATGATAGTGAGAGAAGAACGTAGAAGAACGTGTGTCCTACGGGGGGTCCAATAATGGAGCGTCCACTGGGTCCTTGTGGTCCTTGGGGTCCCTGAGGTCCTGGTACACCTATATCACCTACAGGACCAGTTGGCCCCTAAGAAGAGAAAGAGAAAGAAAGAAAGAAAGAGAGAGAGATGAGTCAAACACAAATTATGAGGTACAACACGTAGCCTTGTACAGCCTGATGTAAGGATGCGTCCTTGACACTTTTATAAAAACTAATAAAACAGTTGCCATATTTCCCTACAACACAGAGAAATGTAGAATTCAAGAAGCAGCACAAAGTCTCCACAGACGTTTTCACTGATTTACTGATAGAAATGTCCTCACAGCAGCCAGACCACATGTCACCCAGCGTTGGCAGTGGTCAGGTTTCTGCGTTTTGCACAGTTTGCATGACAGTATGTCTACTTCCTGTTGCCCTGCTTGTGGTAAGATGTCTGGTATCAGTGCAAATCTAGCTGCTGTTCTGTTTGTTGGACGCAGCTCACCCTGTCAATGTGCACTTCAACAGACTTAAAGTTACAGTTACAGGTGAGGGATGTATTTACAACACTTTAAAATATGTTTAAAATGCATCTTTTCTCAGAGATGAAAAATTTAAATTCAATTTCAATCAGGTTTGAACACGTGTTGGATATATTTACACTTGACTACTTTGCAAGAGGGTAGCAGCTGGATTAGCTGAGTTTGATAATAAGACAGACTGTGGAGCTACTGCTGCACTGATCATGATATGATTAATTCGTTTTTTTATTGAGATTAAAGTTATTTGTGGTTTAACTGATTATTTCTGATGCATTTGATACAAACCAACAATTAATATCATTGAAGCTGGGTATTGGGTAACAGCTCATATGGGTTTGAATGGTTCAGGAGAAGCAGTGCTTTAATAAAACTGATTTAACATCTCTAACACCGTAGCATCACCAAGACATCCATGAAGTTTGTAATAGTTCTTCAACTAATGTGCCCTGTACTGTGTCATGAAATAGGAAGTGGTTTCCACAATCAGTACGCTCATTTTCTCAACCCTGCTACGAGTTTCCTTCCAACCACAAATTAAATATGATCAAGTTTTCTGATAAGACTATACAGTGTTGTGTAATTTGACTTCCTGTGACCATTTACCTCCTAAGGCAAGCATTTAATAAAACGATAATACAGAGAAGCAATGCAAAAATATATAAAAGGAATAATCTGTTCGTTGTCCCTTCAGTGTCAACTATGTCCCCCCTACACACTTACAGGCTTCTCCCTTTCCATCTTCCTTTGAAGCAGTCATTCAAGGTAGCATTTATCTGATTCACAATGGAAAGCTGTGCTACTGGGCTCTCTGGACTGCACGTAAAATACTTAACATTTTTTGATGAGTTGTTTTGCTGCAGTACATCGTGAATTTGTGATCACCAGCAATCTAGATATTTAAAGGTTAAGAGTTTCCGCCACGTCTCCTCTAGTGATGCTACATGACAAACAAACATCCTGTTACAGCCCCAGCTGCTGCTCATATCCAGCTAATTCATCGATTAGTTTTTTACTCAAAAGATCTCAAGAAAAGCTGATGCATTCAAGTCTGTACATTTGTCATGGCTGTTGTGTTTTGGTTAGTTAACCAATAACAATACATTACGTCTGCTATAAAGAACGTCACATTACACGATGCTGCAGGCTGCCGTGTTATGCCACGTGTCAAACTTAGATTAGATTAAATTTGACAGATTAAATTAGAGAAACACACAAGACTTATTTTTTTACATGATTTATATGTTTTTATGTTATGGTTTTTTTTCATGTTTTTATGTTTTATGTCTCTCAAGGTGTGAGGAACCTGTTGTTGTCAAATAATTGACAAACCTCAGATCACATTTCAAACCACGGTCTGATTAAAATCAAAGAACAGAGCAGTGTCTTCGAAAACCGACCGAACTACTGAAACAACTGACCTGGAAAATGTGTTTATTTGTGTTGGATTTAAGGATATCAAAAACCCAGATGAGAAAAACCAGAAAAGCCAAATTAGTTCAGCAGGTTTAACGGTAAAGTTAAAGTATTAGCTGTGTGCATGTGTTTCTGACTTGACTTCCTCTGTACTTCCTGTTGAAACCTGGCCAGCAAGTACAGGAACAGAAAGACGGAGAAACACAGACAGCAGCATCAGAATACAGAGCAAGTCTTATTTATGATTCAGGAATACAGTATTAAAATCTGTTTAGCAAGAAGTACAGGAACTGAGTGACAGCACTGGGCATCATTAAACAGTAAAGTGATACCGCTGAAAGTACTCTTCGGTTGTTGCATATCTTAAGATGTCTTTTAACATTTATGAGTGCATAGATGATGGGAATGACAGACTGGAGAAAAGGGTCGACATATATGACAGTGCAGAGTTTGCCCACATGACACAGGCGAGAGGTAAGTATCATAAACTTTATATAAAGCAAATGTATGTTTTACAGTAGTGTTGCTAAAAATGACAACTATGCAAGATGAATGGAATACTGATCCAACCATGACAAAAGCGATTATAATGATATTTGCACAAGAGAATGTATAAGCTGCAACAGAACAACTGCTCTCACTAACAGCTTTATTTGTATTCATCATCAAACTATAATGTAACATGCATCCACTGTATCTAGTATTTGTACCATGATCAGATTCTACATGTACGCTTTAGTCAGGTGTATATAGCGATGACAGATTTATGTATTTTTCGGTCTCTATCCGATCGGCCTTGGGCAGACGGGTCCCTTCATGTGAGCTGGGTTTTATTCAAGGTTTCTTCCTGTTAAAGGGGAGTGTTTCCTTTGTGGTTGCTCTGGGGGTTTCAGACCAGGTTTTGTGAAGTGTTTTGGGAAGATTTCAATGTATTTACGCTACATAAGTAAGATTTAATTGAATAAATAGAGGCGACACAGTGTCTGCGTGGGTTCTCTCCAGGTTCTCCAGCTTCCTCCCACTGTCCAAAGACATGCTGCTTAGGTTCACTGGTGATTCTAAATTGGCTGTAGGTGTGAGTGTCTCTCTGTGTTAGCCCTGTGATAGACTGGAGACCTGTCCAGGGTGGACGCTGCCTACCCTACAGAAGATGAACGAATGAATGAATGAATTGAACTGAATAAGATTTAGCATTAACCTTACAAATGTGACAGCTCACCTACTCATTGGGAAAAGGATACTGTATTACTTTGAACATGCAACAGTTGTTCCTATGTGACATCATGTCAATATGGGCATGTTTGGCAATGCCTCTAAAAGAGGTGGTTCTTCACTGAGATGATAGCAGTCTGGTAATTGTAATCTTGTCAGTCTAGCCGTAAATGTTACCATAATGGATGTATATATTATTTTGCCAACATGGTGCAGTTGCATAAAGTTTCTAAGCAGCTAGCTAACAGGTAGCGTCTCTGTCTTTATATGTGAACATTTGTGGTTGTTTCCTGTGTCTGATCGTCAAATGTCTTGTCAATTAAGATGACCTAAAAAAGAAACAGCTACTTCAAACCTGCTTAATCTGCATTTTTTCTGCAGGAGCTCACACTCCAAAGCCTCCTCCAGCTGTCCAAAGAAACCCTTTTAAAACTACTGCACTGATTCTGGGTTTACTGTGTCTCCTGCTCTTAGTGGGGATTACTGTCCTGTCCAAACTCTGTGAGGACCTCATCTTCATTTTAATCTTATACATTTAGTCACAAAATAAATCTCATAGACTTGGTTTGTTTCATATCACTGACACGGTGTGCCATGTCCCTGCCACTTTCTGTGCCTTTCATAAGACATTGCACTGGTCTTGAAAGAAGTCCAGCTGAACATGGCCTTTAATAAGCTGACGGCTGATTTTGACAACCTGACGTCCAGTTACTGCCATTTAGGAAAAGAAAACCAGACCCAGGGGAGCAATGGAGGTGAGATTTAAGCAAACCAAAACATTTAAATGAAGTCTTACTAAACCATCATTATGACGATGATATAATGATGTTAAACATGTCACTAATACAACAATTTCTTGAAGAATGGAAGAGATTTCGATGTAGTTGCTACTACACATCTACTGAGATAAAAAACTGGACAGACAGCAGGGAAGACTGTAAGAAGAGAGGAGCACATCTGGTGACAATAAACAACAAAGAGGAACAAGTAAGTGTCTGATAATCGTGGCCTTTAACTACAATATTGTGATGAATATTAAAATTAGTATTTTTGTGCCTTAATTCTGTGCATGTGAGTGAGTTTGTGTTGGACTCATCTCCTCTGTTTAGAGATGGTTGTTCCAGGTTAGGACAGATAACTCTATTACAATAGTTCTTAGCTTGTCTTTAGAGGACTTGTCCAAAGGTGTTTCTGGGTCTTAAATGCACCAGCATGTTGTGTTTCTACAAAATCCTTTCAAATGTCACAAACACTATGAGTACAAACAGAATGACAACGTGGTTACACATTCTTGTTTTCTTCTCTTTGTGGCATTGTTGTGGCTCTTCCAGATTCTTCATCTTGTGTTTTTGCATATTGTGCTTTTTGTACCATGTGTCTTACATGTCAGATACAAAAAGTAAAGTTGTTGCCATTTCTTTATAGTTTTGTCTGATTTTTGTTATGAGTGCAAAGTTCACTTTAATAAGAACATTCATTGTGCTTGTTGGATTTATGCTGCTTCATGATTCTGTCTTTTGTCTTACTTGGTTTTAAACCGAGGCTTCATATACAGTAAATGAGCATGATTTATCAAAACATGAGACATGTTTTTACTAAATGAATGAATATATGACAAAAATAAATAACAAAACATCTGCTCTTTTGACTAATTATCAGAATTTTGTCAGTAAGCTCAATAAACATGGAGATTCCTGGATTGGTTTGGAGATGTTAAAAACAAGTGATTGGCAAAAGAAGTGGAGCTGGACCTGGTTGGACGGATCAATACCAACATATACGTAAGTAATGACAATATTCATTCATTCATTCATTTTCTCTAACTGCTTGTCCTCTGGTGTGTTGCAGGGGGCTGGAGCCTATCCCAGCTGTAATGGCAATATCAATTTATGTAAAATAAAGTTCCATACATATCTGTACACTGCTCATTCTCAATCAATGATTATAAAATGTGTTTTGTCACCACTCTTGCTTATACTGTATTTGAGAAGTAAAAGGTAGAAGTTGAAACCACTGATGTAGAATTGTGGAAGCTCTGGATGATGAAATTGTAATCTATCTCTAAACCACATGAGGGCGCCAAGGGGTTCAGAATAGTTTTCAGTTAATTAAGGCTTAAAACGTTTAGGAAAAAAAGAACAAAACATGGATCTTAACATGTTGATGTGCATTGTAGAAATCTGTTTAAAGTTATAAGGAAAGGAAAATGTAGGAAGGAGTCAGTGAACAAGAGAGTTTAAAGTTGTTGCGTTGGAGACAAAATCTCCGTATTTTACTGTAGCAATTAATAACATGCTGCTTGTTCAACAGGGGCTGGAAGGTTGGAGTGAATGTAAACCCTGAGAATGATTCCAAAGTATATATTGATCAACAAGGAACATGGATTCACACCAGCACCTACAACGAAACCAAACACTGGATCTGTGAGAGACAAATCTAAGGAGAGTTTATTCTGAGTAAAATAATGAAGACATATATGAGAAATAAAACGTACAGGACATATAAAAGGACAAAATAAAAACATCCACAAGGACAATTTTTTATTTTTTTTTTTTAAATAAAGAAATGGTTAATATAGGGTTAACCAGAGAAAAAGATCTCAGAATGTCCTAAATGAGAAGGATTAACTTCTGTGTGGTAAATAAAGACACTGTCCTTCAAAGTGAATGTGTCTTTTCTACACTGCATGATTTAGCCTGATGGGGGCAGTAATTGACACATTTCTCGTTTTATGCAAATAGTTAATCCTCTGTGTGTGTGTGTGTGTGTGTGTGTGTGTGTGTGTGTGTTAATGTGAGGTATTTCTGAAAACCTGCCTGATAATGTTCTCAGTCAGTTGTAATTTTATTACAATGACTATGTCCTCTCTTCATCTGTTTTGTGAACATCAAATGTAGAACAATAAAGTTTTCTTTCTGAAGGTGTGAAAAAAAGTTGTGGGTTTCTGTGCAGTCTGTTACTTCCTCAAAGTGCTCTACTGAAACCAGACCGGAGGCTGGACAAGAAGCACATTAGCATCCGTTCAAAGAATAACCTTGAATTTGCAGCATATCTTCCAGAGTATTGCTATAGTTAACTAGCAACAAGAGTAACAAGTCCAGGTACAGCTGCAGTTCAGCTCTCCTCTTAAGATGTCGTCAGATATTTACGCCAGACCAGATTTAGCAAAGAAGATGAGATACACCAGTAAGTTACAAGAAGATGGAGCAGAATGGAAGGAGAAGGAGGTGGCTATCTACCAGAGTGTAGACGATATCAGACAAGATCCTATTGATTTTCAGTCACAGGAAGGAGGTGAGTAAATTCTGAATGTAAACAGATAATTTATATAAAATAATGCTCAACAGTCTGTGTATGTGTGTATTAAAACATGTTGGACTAATATAAGAACCACACATTAGTTCTCAGTTCTACTCTGCTTTCTAATTATATTTTTTTCTTCTTTTTTTATTATGCATCTATCTGTAAGCTGTTGTGAACTGCAATTTCCCCATTGCGGGACAAATAAAGGTTTTTCTTATTCTTAGTTCAATGAACATGTTTCTGCTGCCTCAACACTTGTTTTACAGATGTTTCCTACAGTTAGTGTGATTATGCTCTTTTCACACAACGCCTATCAAAACCTACCAGAGCCTAATTGTCTTGAAAACTCATTTGATGTAAACAAGTTAAACACACTGAATATTGTCTTGTTTCACTGTTGTGTTGGTGCCACCCAAACCACAGACATAAGCAGTGAGAAGGAAGTCTATTAATAAACCCACTGTGATATTTGCATTTACAGACAGACAGAGTGAGAAACATCCTCCAGTCCAGAAAGGGCCTTACAGAGGAGCTACATTGGTTCTAAGTGTGCTGTGCCTCCTGTTATTAGCTGGAATCATCATCGTCCTAATCATTTACCGTAAGAAAAATACTCTGAGCAACTGATGAACTGGATGTATTGCTGTATGTCATTGAAGACATTAAATTAATCAAATGGGTTGTGGGGATTGTTTTTACTATTATTATGTTCACTGGATATTGTGACATGTAACTTTGATCCCAGTTAATGCATCAATGCTTTTTAATCAGCATATAGGCCACATTCAATCCTTGCATTGATATCCATCTGGGGCAGTTCAACTGTCCAGTGCCTGTGTTCACACCTGGCATTAAAATGTGTCCTAACATGAGTCCACAGCCAGGACTTGAGATCTGATCTCAGTTTTGTGTTCTATATACAAATGAACACTGACTGTCTCTCTACCCACCACTGGATCAGAACCATAAACAGCTGTTTGTTGTGTGAGCATCATGATTAGGGGAGATGGTACATATTTGAGAACAAGCTATAAAGACTCACTCAATGAACACTTACAGAATAAATGATTATATATGGTAAATGGCCTTGCTTTTATATAGCGCATTTCTTCAAAGCGCTTTACAATCAGAGACACATCTACCCATTCACTCACACAAGCACGCACACATTCACTCACAAGTGAGCAAGTGAGAGTGCAGAGTCTTGCTTAAGGACACTTCGACATGTGGCACATGATCGAACCGCTAACCCTCTGGTTCGTGGACAACCCGCTCTACCTACTGAGCCACAGTCTCCCCATATATTTATTGATATTTGTTGGAGGCAAGGCTCAGATTAAAACCAAACACTAGAAGCTTTTATACTCAAAGTACTGTCACTGCTGAGCTGTTAAGAGCAGAGAAAAATCTCCCTGCTCTCAGTGCATGCAGAGTTCAGTTGGCTTGGGTTACCAATGCATTGGCACATTTATTGTTATTGCTCTGTGTTGTGAAGAGAAGGCTCTGGAGGAGGAGGAAGGAAGCAGGAAGTAGGAGGAGTCTGGCTTGATTAGAGCCTGTATATATGAGAGGCTGTGCAGGTGTCCAGCCTTTTGAAACCCTGCAGCAGAACCCTGGGCTCTCTCCTTGCTGCAATTGTTTGTCTGAGTAAAATATTAAACCAGCATCAATTGCCTGCCGTCCTCACCAGAAATAAACCAAGTTAAACCAGATCTTTCAGTGTCTCTTTGTGCCTGACCGCACAACTGTGGTGTTGACAACTTTCCTGGAACCCTGCAACAACACTTCTATTTTACACTCGGGCTTCATTTTCTTCCACTTTCTTCCATGATTTTTCAGTTGACTACTCCTCCCAGACAAATTGTATATTGTATATTCAAAAAAAAGAAATAAAAAATTAGACAAATAATATATTCAGACGTGTGCCTTAATCGGTGCTATGACTTTTCTAAGCGTAATCTTCCAACAGTGCGGGAATAATCAGGCAAAAATCGTGTGTATTTGTCCCATTGAAATTAATGGACAATCCAGAAAAACTCACTAACATTCCAAAATGACGACCTTCACTTTGCTGAGCGATTACTCAGCCGTGCTTTAGAGTAGAAAAATTATTGGAAGTTTGTACAAGGCACGGGTGGCTTTTCCCCACCTGAAAACAGTGTTTCGATATCTTTTACGGTTTGGTCAGGGTTGCAGTTTGCGTTTCGATGAAATTTTGGAAAAATAATATATATACCGTAATTTCCGGACTATAAGCCGCTACTTTTGTCACTTGCTTTGGACCCTGTGGTTTATACAACGGTACGGCTTATTTATGGACTTTTACAGCTAATGGTCACCAGGGGCGCACTATCATGGAAGCGCAAGAGCGAGACAGACAGTTAGCGCCAGGTAACGAGAGCAAAACAAACCAAGTGAGCCCAAATGCAGCACGAGAGCTGCTTTAAGTTAAAGGCGATCAATCTGGCTGACTTTTCTGGTATAGTAGGCTGGTTATTTTGATACAGTAAACGCCCGTGTTACTGCACCTTTACTGCCGTGTTGGCTGTTTTCGAAAAAGATGCTGGTTATTTTGTTGAGCAGCCGGGTTACTGCACTTTTGCTGCCATGTTACAGGCAAGTCCTTTTAAAAACAAATTAAATTCAGCCATTTAACGTTGTTGCCTCGTCAAGCGTTGTAAGCTTTGTTTTTTGTTATACTGCACTACTTACGGTACTATGACTGTAGGAAGCATGGTAGTAGCGCACTGTTGTATTATTTGTGCACTGCATGAATGCTGTTTGTAATGTCAAAGATGTGAAAGTTTGATCAATTGATTGAGTTATTGTGTTTCTCAAATGTAAATAAATGGGATGCTTTGCGTTTCCAAACAGTCATTTCTGTTGCTGTAATTGTGGTTGGCTTTCACATAGTGTAGGTTTGATTTGTGTGGGACATATGGTTTGGACTGTAGGCTCCTCCGAGAGAGGAATGTGCTGACCACTTTTAAAATTTTCCCCGTGTTTGTGTATGTGGCATTTGAGACCCATTTTTCGTCAAAAATCACTTTGAGTCCTCGCCTTTCTTAATCGACCGAGGCCACAATTTTCACAGTACGTGCATGGAAATACAAAACAAAACGTAGTTAACAAGCGGCTGGCGCTCCCAATAGGAATTGTAGTTTTTGATTTATGACCCCTAATCCGAGGGTCAAGTTTTTTTGGACCTCCCTCTGACTCAGGCAGATGTGAGAGGCAGAAGGAGACTTCAGCAGCAGGTGCCCCTGGTGACCATGGCAACCAGATCCTAACAAGCTCACACACGCAGCAGAAGAGGAGCACATTCACACAGACACAGAGTGCCAAAACATTATGACCCCTCAACCCATTACAGGACTATAGTAGGGAGGAAGAACCCAAAACCGTGCAGCGCTAGCAGCATTGGTAAAGTCAACATTTCTTCAGGAATTTCTACTTTAGTTTCTAGTTTAGTTTGGTTCTCAGCTCCAACACCAGAATCTTTTAAAAGGCTCTCATTACTAATGAACAGATGTCACTTATTCATGTGATCATTTCTACTAGTGGATGAATGAATGAGTTAAATTCCTCTTCCTCAGATCATGAGTTCTCCTCCTCTTCCTCAGATAGACACATCTCTGACGGTAATTTAAAATAAACACTGTCTTTTACCAGCTGAAGAACAAAAGTAGTTGTTGTTAATCTGCTTTTGTTCTTCACTTGCACAAAACATTTTCATAGGCTTCTTCTAGGCCTTTTCTTAATGTGTTGCAATTCACTAAAATATAACCAGCAAGCCACAAAGTAAATATGACAGCTGGAGAAGATTTAACTGTTTATCATGTGAAATCAAGGAAAGTCATTAATAATTTAATAGAATATCTGTATTACAAAAGTGCAATATGACTGTGTTCCAATTTACAACTTTATGGTTCAACAAAATACTTTTTGTTTTATTTTGTTATTGTATTAAATGTTTGCTGATCTCAACACTTAGACGACAACAACAGCCAGTTACAGAGGAGATATGAAACACTGAGTCAAAATCACAGCCTGTTACAGGATGAAGTAAAGAGCCTGAACAACAAGACAAAGGGTAAGAAAGATATAACCTGACTGTCCACATTCACTCTTCATAGTAAAACTTAACATTTTCACATGGTTTTATTGTTTCATCAAATCTTGTGTTCTAAAGACCTGGAAGCCAACAACACTCAACTACAGAGAGAATACGAAACACTGAGTCTAAACCACAGCCTATTACAGTATGAAGTAAAGAAGCTAAGAGACACGATTGAAGGTGAGGAAATATTCTAAACTAATGTAATAATCAGTATTGTTCACCTTTAACCTGACTTTATCTTTACTTTTCATTATTACTGTTTATGCTGTTTCAGTATTCCTGTATGGATATTTACTTTGGGGACAGTTACTGATGAATGAGATAGAAAACCAGAGTTAAAATGATGTATTTATAGAGTGAAAAACCTGAAAGAGAAACGTGACTGACAAGAAAGATCTTTAACTAAATATTGAAACTAGAAGACTTATCAGTCTGATACTGAGTGACATGAAATCTGTCTTTAAAATGTGTTTGACATTAAGGGAAGTGGTGTTCTGAAGGATGGACGAGATTTGGATGCAGTTGTTACTTTAAATCTACACAGCGGAACTATTGGGATAAGAGCAGGACAGACTGTCAGAGTAGAGGAGCTTACCTGGTGATCATAAACAGCAAAGAGGAACAGGTGAGTGAGTTTGTTAATGTGTGTGATCTTTGTTGTACCTACCAGTGATGTGTTACTTGTGTTTCTGAACTGCTTCCTGTTTGAAGTTTGATTCATTTCTTTGTCAGGTTAAAACTTTCAGGTCCTGAATGAATTGATCCTCTGAGATTATTATTCATCAACTATAACATGAGGCTAAAATCAAACACCTGAATATAATTTACATAATTCAGACTGAGACCGTGGAGAATAGTTATATTTGGTGTTTGTAGGTTTATTACTGCCCATTTTCTGCGGAAAAGAAGAGTGGTTGAAAATATATAATAAGAATATAAGACCAGGATGAAGAATGAGAACGAAGAGATGAGACTGTTTCTCATAAGACGAAATATAAGACAAATATTAATATCGAACCATTTTTGTCAAAGGACATGTAAGAACACAGTATAAGAACAAGTTATTTAAAACAAAAAATCATGGATGAAATTATTCTTTAATTCTTCGGGTATTTCTAATTTATTCCTAAAAGCGCTGAAACAGCTGCAACACATTTAGTTCTTCCTTCAGACAAAGCCAAAAGATGATGTTACTGTAACAGAGATACAGAGTTATAAGTGAAACTATTTTTGTCTCATCAACTAGGAATTTGTCAGCGGACTGAGTAAGAATGAAGAGTCCTGGATCGGTCTATCCACACAATGGAAAGATCAAGAATGGAGATGGGAATGGGAATGGGTGGATGGATCACTACTGACACTACAGTGAGTATTTTGTTATCAAAATAACCATTTCATTTTGACAGCAATACAGTGTTACACCTGTCTAGTATCTGATTGCTTTCTAACAACTTACAGAATCAAAGGAAAAGTTAGTTACAACAAGTCAGTTTGAAGAACTCAGGATACAAAAATATTAAACATTAAGCCGAGTTAATTCATTGTGCTGCACTGTTTCTTCTCCCACAGAACAAATATTGATTATATAAAGAGTTTATTAAAGATAAGAACATATGAAGGAGCCAAATGAATTTGATCATTGGCCTCAGTGATTAAAAAGAGCAGCTTTACCAGCAAGTTCTCCTGTAGGTCAACTGAGGTACTGCAGCAAAAATATCTGAAACCCAGGAAACATTTTCCTCCTTGACAGATATTTAAAAGTGATATTTGTAAAGTAAAACACCTCAAACAGCAACAGGTCAGCCATAACTCATTTAATATGAATGTTTAAAGCATAGATTTAATATTAGTTACAATTCAAAAGTGATTTCAGTTTGTGTGACGATCCTCAGTGAAGTCAAAAAGAAAAGCAAGAGAGACACTAGTAAGGAGAGAGAAAACATTTCTGGAACATCCAGTTTTAATTAGAATGACTGAATTAACACCATCATTAAGTTCAGTGTCCAGTTTTCAGGAGATGATCATTCCACAGTTGAAACCATAACTTGTATTTTTGGATGTCGCTAAGTCCATGAAACATTCTGAGAAATACATACTGAACATATTTAAGGTATTTAAGGAGAGAGTCAGCTTTATTTGAATGTGAGAATAATTACTTTCAGTCCTTTTAAACAGAATTTCCTTTGTCATGCAGGTTCTGGGCAGAAGGACATCCAGAATATAACAGTTACAGGTACGCAGCATGTTGCAATCAACAAGGAAAATGGACAAGTGAATATTACAATTCATATAAAAAGAACTGGATCTGTGAGAAATAGATTTCCTTCTTTCACTGATGACAGAGGGATTTGCAAAGTCTGACTGAATGAAATCTGACCAAAGACTCTGACATGTCCTGAATGAACATCAGAGTCTCTCTCTTCTGGTTCTATGTGTGACATGGACACAGCGTCTAATAAATGCATTTATAGAGTTAAACCTTTATATCTCTACATTACATGAGCTGGAGAAACTTTACAAACAACTTTCTGGCTTTGCTTGTATTTGAATGTAGTGTATGTATAATGTTTCATGTCCAGTGTAATGTACATATTGTAGATGAGCTACCTGTGTTGTGGTTTTCACTGCTGCTACTTCCTGTCTACTGTCTGTTGGAAGCTGCCTGACTCAGGAAGAAACAATCAGACAGTGAAGCTAATTCATTCTGTGTCACATGTATCCAGAGATGAAGTCAACATCTCTCAGTGCTTCACATTAACTCTCATTGTTGTATTGTTTTCTAAGAGCACTGAGTACTCTGCCCTCCACATACATGAGGAGAAGGTAGAGAGAGTAGAGAACTTTAGATCCTTGATAATGGTCGACCTCACCTGGCCTACATACATCCACCCTCTGGTGGGGAAGGCCCAACACAGACTTTACTTTCTTTAGGAAGCTGAAGAACGCTCACCTCCCTCACCACCTGCTGATCAACTTCTACCAGTCAGCAACAGAGATCCTCCTGACTTAGTGCTGCTTGGAGTGGTTCACTAGCTGCCTGGTAAAGGACAGAAAGGACCTGCAGTGGGTGGAGCTATCAGCTCAACACCCCAGATACACTGAGGTGGAAGTGTTGTTTGTGTGTTCAACAGACCAGTGTTTCATAGCAATTTAACCTTAAATAACCTGTGGTGTAAATGGAACAATATGTCTGTGACAGTTCTCAGCAACAATATTTGTGCACTTATAAAAATGTTCTACCTTACCAAAGAGCCTCACTGCATGTAAATACAGTCAGAACAACTTCAGATACTGTAACTGAATTGTGTATCTTGTTGAACAGTGTTTGAATACTAGAAAAATGTAAATAACCAATAGATCACACATCACATTTCCTGTGTCAGAACAACTGCTTCTCTCTTCTGGTTCTATGTTTCATATGAAGGCGGTCTCTAATAAAGGCATTTATCTGTATATTGCTGCTACAGCTATAAGTTAAACTTTTCTTTCTTTACATTCTGAGAACAAGAAACATTAAAAGATTACAAACAACCTCTGGGTTTTGTTGTATTTTATTGTACTGTATGTAAAAGGTGTAAAACTGCAACATAATGCAGATTGTCTTAAAACGTTTGAGTTGTGGTTTGTGCTGCTGCTACTTCCTCAATAGTGTATATTAAAAGATGCCTCATCAGAAAGAAACAAGTCAGACAGTGAAGCCTGGTCAAACAGTTTCACTCCTCATTATGTCTAGAGAAACTCAAGGTGCAGCAGATTTGAAATATATTAGGATTCAAAAATGTTCAAACTTTGAGCCGAGTCAGTTCAGGTTGTTGGATTTGTGTGTTCAGGTTTTTTGCTGTAGTATTATTCCAAAGCCTGAAAACGTGAAATTCTTAAGTTGAAAAACTATTTTAATTTGTGAAAAGTTTTCTTCAGTAAAGGAACACTAGTGAGCATGTGAAGATTAAAAAAAACAAAACACTTATCATACTTCTGGAATATCCAACATTAAATATAAAGTTTGTAAAGACTCCATCTTTAAGTACAGTGTCTTGATTCCATAATTCCATAAGACAGAAAACATACTTGTGTGTCACTTGTGTTTTTAGACGTCTGTCAATTACATAAAAAATACTTAACTACTTAAAAATTAAGTAGTTCTTGGCAGCAGGACAGAGTGATAATAATTATACACTTTATTAATAAGCACCTTTCAGGACACACAAGGACACTGTACAGAGATAAAACAAAACAATAAGACAAAGAAAGTGAAAAAAAGTGATTAATCCCGTCGACCCTATGCAGCATGTTGCAACCAACAAGGAAAATGATACAGAAATATGAAAATTCAAACAGCTGGATCTGTGAGGAAAAGATTTCCTGCTTTCATTAATGACAGAGGGATGTACAGTGTAGGGAGACAATACAAAAGAGCACATTTTCTGTCTTATCAAAGAACCACACTGTAAAACAACTTAATTTAACTGAACTGCATATTTTGTTGAATGCTTTTAGTTCCTCTGCTGGAAAAATATAAGTCACTGAAAAGGTCACACATCACATTTCCTGTGTCAGAATAACTGCTTTCCTCTCATCTGTTTCTCTGTGTGATGTGAAAGCAGTCACTAAAAATGGCTTCTATATGTTTATCACTGCTACAGCTGAGTTAAACTGCTGTATCTCTACATTATGTCAACAGGAAAAATAAAGATTAATGATAATAACTTTATGCTTGTGCTTGTATATCATGTACTGTATGTAGAGGTTTAAGGTGATGGTTTAATTCCAGTGTAATGCAGAGTTGTACAGCTAGAGAGATAGCTAATAGCACGAAGAAGGGAATCTTTTGTTCATTTTTCTTCCTCAGTTTTATTTTTTTAATTTTTTTCACCATGTAAGTAAGACTGAGAGAATACACAGAAAATAAACATTACAAAAGTATAATTTCTGTCGTGTCTTCTACATAATAAAACTACAGATGTTATAAATGTATAGAAATGAAATAAACATCCATAGTATGTTACCAAACTCAATTCTACGCAGTTACTAACGTTATCCATATGACTCAATAGATGTAAACAAATCCACTAATTATCATGAGGCGTAGCGCCGAGGCCCCCTACTGGACACATTAAACACTACATCTGCAAAAATAAAAGGCTGCAACCGCGAGTGTAAAGCAGAAACAGAAACAGTCACGACCATCATGAAATGTATTACTGAAAGTAAACATGTACATCACACACTAAACCACGATGCTGACATGTAATTACTGACCAGGATCTAAAAAAGAAAAACTCTGCGGTGAAGCAGACTCGGAGATGATTTCCGCCCTGTGTTTGAACTGGTCCGTCATTGAAACGGGTCCGACTAGGAACTAAGACTCAAAAGCGCAAGTCGGAACACAGATTGTATTTAAAGCCGTTTGAGTTGTGGTTTGTGCTGCTGTTACTTCCTCAACAGTGTATATTAAAAGATGCCTCTTTAGAAAGAAACAAGTCAGACCATGAAGACTGGTTAAAAAGTCTCACCCCTCAAGATGTCTAGAGAAACTCAAGCTGCAGCAGATTTGAGGATGAAATATGTCAGAGGGGTCCATGAGGATGGAAGAGAGAGAGAGCAGAGAGAGGTGGAGATCTTAGACGATGGAGAGCAGCACCCTGATCTGAGTTTACAAAGAGCTGGTAAGAAGAAAATCATAAACATATCACAATAAAAGCTAGTGTTAATGATTAGTGTTTAGGTGTTTTAGTTTTAAGGAGAGAGTCAGCTTCATTTGAATGTTGGTTTAGTTTTGAACTACTTTTATGTCTTTGGTTTGACTTTTGTAGAGGATCATACAGAAGACCATATTACATTATCAACTATTTTTAGTCCTTGTAAGTAAAGAACAAACACGATGAACTTATCTGAGTCATTTCAGGTCATTTTATGTTGAAAGGTCTTTCAGTTCAAATGTCAGTATTACCTCAGAACAGATTATAAAATGATCCACAGATTAAAAAGTCTTAAAGTGTAACTTCACCCCAGCTCTGAACTTAACTCCACCCACTTTGTTATTCTGAATAAGAACAAGGAGTTGCTCAGTGTTGGCATCTGTTTGCTTGTCTCCTGCTCTCTCTGGTCACATAAACTGTATTTTAATTCAACCTAAATCCAGTTAAATCTATTTTTAGTTACATTTCTGTTCCTGTTGTCTGATAATGAAAAGACTGTGAAAAAGTCACTGAAACACAGTCCATTAAGACTACATGTTAACCAGGAGTTACTTCAAAGTCATTTCAAAGCTGCTGCTAAAATCCTGATTTTATGACCAACATCATCTGAGTTAAAGACTATGTCTGGATTGATCTGACAAAACTGAGCATTATTTCAAACAGTAGGAGGCGTTTTTAACTGTTTTCAACCAATGAAATTCAGATTTATAGAATTTATGTATTTATGCCAAATATTATCAGCACTGATGCTTTTCATCACAATGCATTCACATTATTTAGTTTACAGCTTCACAAACTAGTTTGAGTGTGCATTATCTCTTTAATGAATTGATCTCTCCGTGTATTTCTGTAGGAACACAAGCCCCAAAAAACCTTTCAGCTGTGAATAGAAGAGGTTTCAGAAAATTTAAAGTGACACTTGGAGTGATGTATCTTCTGATTCTGGCTGGATTTGTGATACGCTGTGAGGAGGTTTATTCCACCATGTTGAATCTTTAATGATTTTCCACATCAGCTGTTCTATAATGGAAATAACTTTGGTTTCATATTCTCACTTAATATCTCAGTCAGAAACAGTAAGTTAAGTCAGTTACATGCACACAGGAATTTAAAGAACAGTCCTGTGTAAAATATAGATTTAGAAATATGACAATAGTATTTAATACTGTACAGGATGAAACATAATTATAGGTATATTTTAAAAGGGAATGATCTGATATTTTTGCTTTGTTGTAATCTGACCAGATATTTTGGTTTCTCTGGAAAAAGACCAGCTGAAGACCAAAGGTTTAGGTAAGAAAAGTAAAAATATACATGCAATAGAACTTTACATTTCATAGTATTCCTGATTACTTTAACTTGGTGTTAATGTTTCAATGACTGTTGTTGTTCTAAACATCTGGCAGCCAACAACAGTCAGTTACAGGATGAAGTAAAGCAACTGAAAGCCGAGAATCAGAGTAAGAAACATATAACCTGACTGTGAATCTTCCACATTCACTCTTCATAGTAAAACTTAACATTTAATTGAAGAATTATTGATTAAAGTACAAACAAAAAAATGGGATAAGAAATGAATAAGCCATTGCTACCAAATATTCCTGAGCATGAATTTGAATAATACTGCACAGGTTAAGGAGAGATGGGAAACTGAAATTAATTCCAACATCTCACATGATATGTGGGAGGAAATTTGTACTGAAGTACATCTTGTAACCAATTCAAATGTATGGAGAGAATTTAAATGGAAGGTCGTCATGAGATTTTTTCGGACACCTGAAATTACAGCTAAATTTAGCACTACAAACTCAAATAAATGCTGGAGAAACTGCGGCCCACACATTGGTAATCAGACCCACATACTCTGGCTATGCCCAAAACTCGGGGTATTCTGGAAGGAAGTGTTTGAAACACTTAATAAAATATTTGGTGGAAATACACTCACCGGCCACTTAAATAGGTACACCTGTCCAACTGCTCGTTAACACTTAATTTCTAATCAGCCAATCACATGGCGGCAACTCAGTGCATTTAGGCATGTAGACATGGTCGAGACAATCTCCTGCAGTTCAAACCGAGCATCAGTATGGGGAAGAAAGGTGATTTGAGTGACTTTGAACGTGGCATGGTTGTTGGTGCCAGAAGGGCTGGTCTGAGTATTTCAGAAACTGCTGATATACTGGGATTTTCACGCACAACCATCTCTAGGGTTTACAGAGAATGGTCCGAAAAAGAAAAAATATCCAGTGAGCGGCAGTTTTGTGGGCGGAAATGCCTTGTTGATGCCAGAGGTCAGAGGAGAATGGCCAGACTGGTTCGAGCTGATAGAAAGGCAACAGTGACTCAAATAACCACCCGTTACAACCAAGGTAGGCAGAAGAGCATCTCTGAACGCACAGTACGTCGAACTTTGAGGCAGATGGGCGACAGCAGCAGAAGACCACGCGGGGTGCCACTCCTTTCAGCTAAGAACAGGAAACTGAGGCTACAATTTGCACAAGCTCATCGAAATTGGACAATAGAAGATTGGAAAAACGTTGCCTGGTCTGATGAGTCTCGATTTCTGCTGCGACATTCGGATGGTAGGGTCAGAATTTGGCGTCAACAACATGAAAGCATGGATCCATCCTGCCTTGTATCAACGGTTCAGGCTGGTGGTGGTGGTGTAATGGTGTGGGGAATATTTTCTTGGCACTCTATGGGCCCCTTGGTACCAATTGAGCATCGTTGCAACGCCACAGCCTACCTGAGTATTGTTGCTGACCATGTCCATCCCTTTATGACCACAATGTACCCAACTTCTGATGGCTACTTTCAGCAGGATAATGCGCCATGTCATAAAGCTGGAATCATCTCAGACTGGTTTCTTGAACATGACAATGAGTTCACTGTACTCAAATGGCCTCCACAGTCACCAGATCTCAATCCAATAGAGCATCTTTGGGATGTGGTGGAACGGGAGATTCGCATCATGGATGTGCAGCCGACAAATCTGCGCCAACTGTGTGATGCTATCATGTCAATATGGACCAAACTCTCTGAGGAATGCTTCCAGCACCTTGTTGAATCTATGCCACGAAGAATTGAGGCAGTTCTGAAGGCAAAAGGGGGTCCAACCCGTTACTAGCATGGTGTACCTAATAAAGTGGCCGGTGAGTGTATTACAATGGACCCAATGGTGGCCCTACTAGGCCTATTACCAAGAAGCATGGAAGGTAGAGCCAAAAAATATCTTTTACAGATACTACTAGCAACAGCAATTAAATGCATTACAGTAAGGTGGTTGAAGCCTGACCCTCCAACACATAATATGTAGACTGAAAAAATAAAGGAAATATATCAAATGGAACAAATAACTTATTCCCTGAGATTCCAAAAACATATATTCATTAAAAGGTGGAGCCCTGCTATGGATATACTGATATCATTTTATTTCTTTTATTCCATCTTGCTCTATTTTATATATTTTTTTTCTTTGTCACTGTAGTGTCCGTCTATTCTGTTGTACCATAATTGTTACCTTGTATACAAAACAGCAGATATGATGATTATGATTCTGTACACGATTTTGAATGAAACTCAAATAAAAATTAAGTTAAAAAAAAAAAAAAAAAAAAAACTTAACATTTTCATATGGTTTTATTGTTTCATCAAATATTTTGTTCTAAAGACCTGGAAGCCAACACCACTCAACTACAGAGAAGATACGAAACACTGAGTCTAAATCACAGCCTATTACAGGATGAAGTAAAGAAGCTAAGAGACACGATTGAAGGTGAGGAAATATTCCAGACTAACTGAATCATCAGTATTGTTCACCTTTAACCTGACTTTACTTTTCATCATCACTGTTTATGCTGTTTCAGTATTCCCGTATGGATATTTACTTTGGGGACAGTTACTGATGAATGAGACAGAAAACCAAGTTAAAATGATGTATTTATAGAGTGAACAACCTGAAAGGGAAACGTGACTGACAAGAAAGATCTTTATCTAAATATTGAAACTAGAAAACTTATCAGTCTGATACTGAGTGACATGAAATCTGTCTTTAAAATGTGTTTAACATTAAGGGAAGAGCTGTCCTGAAGGATGGACGAGATCTGGATGCAGTTGTTACTTTAAATTCACTGGGTGGAAAACTTGGGATGAGAGCAGGACAGACTGTCAGAGTAGAGGAGCTTACCTGGTGATCATAAACAACAAAGAGGAACAGGTGAGTGAGTTTGTTAGTGTGTGTGATCTTTGTTGTAACTACCAGTGATCTGTTACTTGTGTTTCTGAACTGCTTCCTGTTTGAAGTTTGATTCATTTCTTTGTCAGGTTAAAACTTTCAGGTCCTGAATGAATTGATCCTCTGAGATTATTATTCATCAACTGTAACATGAGGCTAAAATCAAAATATAATTTACAGGATTCAGACTGTGGAGAATAAAGTTATATTTCGTGTTTGTAGGTTTATTACTGCCCATTTAAAAAAGAGTGGTTGAATATATATAATAAGAATATAAGACTAGGATGAAGAATGAGAACTAAGAGATGAGGCAGTTTCTCATAAGAGGAAATATTAGACCAAATATTAATATCGGACCAATTTTTTCAAAGGACATGTAAGAACACAGTATAAGAACAAGTTATTTAAAACAAAAAATCATGGATGAAATTATATTCTTTAATTCTTCGGGTATTTCTAATTTATTCCTAAAAGAGCTGAACAGCTGCAACACATTTAGTTCTTCCTTCAGACAAAGTCAAGAGATGATGTTACTGTAACAGAGATACAGAGTTATAAGTGAAACTATTTTTGTCTCATCAACTAGGAATTTGTCAGCAAACTGAGTAAGAATGAAGAGTCCTGGATCGGTCTGTCCGCACAATGGAAATATCAAGAATGGAGGTGGGAATGGGTGGATGGATCACCACTGACACTACAGTGAGTTTTTAGTTATCAAAATAACCATTTCATTTTGACATCAATACAGTGTTACACCTGTCTAATACTTGATTGCTTTTTAACAACTTACAGAATCAAAGGAAAAGTTAGTTACAACAAGTCAGTTTGAAGAACTCAGGATACAAAAATATTCAGCCAAGTTAATTCAGTGTGCTGCACTGTTTCTTCTCCCACAGAACAAATATTGATTATATGAGGAGTTTATCAAAGATAAGAACATATGAAGGAGCCAAATGAATTTGATCATTAGTCACAGTGATTAAAAAGAGTAGCTTTACCAGCAAGTTCTCCTGTAGGTCAACTGAGGTACTGCAGCACAAATATCTGAAACCCAGGAAACATTTTCCTCCTTGACAGATATTTAAAAGTGATATTTGTAAACTAAAACACCTCAAACAGCTGAAGGTCAGCCATAACTCATTTAATATGAATGTTTAAAGCATAGATTTAATATTAGTTACAATTCAAAAGTGATTTCAGTTTGTGTGATGATCCTCAGTGAAGTCAAAAAGAGAAGCAAGAACATATTGAACATATTTAAAGTATTTAAGGAGAGAGTCAGCTTTATTGGAATGTGAGAATAATTACGTTCAGTCCTTTTAAACAATGTTTTATTTGTCATGCAGGTTCTGGGCAGAAGGACAGACACAATACAGATACAGTAACAGATACATTTACGCAGTACATTTCAATCAACAAGGAGAATGGACAAGCAAATATTCCGGTTACAACAAAAAGAA
Organism: Planiliza haematocheilus; assembly: GCA_005024645.1. NCBI lineage: Eukaryota > Metazoa > Chordata > Actinopteri > Mugiliformes > Mugilidae > Planiliza > Planiliza haematocheilus. The sequence goes on from SRSE01001047.1 coordinate 59,049, forward strand.
CTGGATCTGTGAGAAACAGATTTCCTGCTTTCACTGATGACAGAAGGATGTGCAAACTTTAACTGAATGAAATCTGACCAAAGACTCTGACATGTCCTGAATGAACATCAGAGTCTCTCTCTTCTGGTTCTATGTGTGACATGGACACAGCGTCTAATAAATGCATTTATAGAGTTAAACCTTTATATCTCTACATTACATGAGCTGGAGAAACTTTACAAACCACTTTCTGGCTTTGCTTGTATTTGAATGTAGTGTATGTATAATGTTTCATGTTCAGTGTAATGTACATATTGTAGATGAGCTACCTGTGTTGTGGTTTTCACTGCTGCTACTTCCTGTCTACTGTCTGTTGAAAGCTGCCTGACTCAGGAAGAAACAATCAGACAGTGAAGCTAATTCATTCTGTGTCACATGTATCCAGAGATGAAGTCAACATCTCTCAGTGCTTCACATTAACTCTCATTGTTGTATTGTTTTCTAAGAGCACTGAGTACTCTGCCCTCCACATACATGAGGAGAAGGTAGAGAGTAGAGATCTTTAGATCCTTGATAATGGTCGACCTCACCTGGCCTACATACATCCACCCTCTGGTGGGGAAGGCCCAACACAGACTTTACTTTCTTTAGGAAGCTGAAGAACGCTCACCTCCCTCATCACCTGCTGATCAACTTCTACCAGTCAGCAACAGAGATCCTCCTGACTTAGTGCTGCTGGGAGTGGTTCACTAGCTGCCTGGTAAAGGACAGAAAGGACCTGCAGTGGGTGGAGCTATCAGCTCAACACCCCAGATACACTGAGGTGGAAGTGTTGTTTGTGTGTTCAACAGACCAGTGTTTTATAGCAATTTAACCTTAAATAACCTGTGGTGTAAATGGAACAATATGTCTGTGAAAGTTCTCAGCAACAATATTTGTGCACTTATAAAAAAGTTCTACCTTACCAAAGAGCCTCACTGTGTGTAAATACAGTCAGAACAACTTCAGATACTGTAACTGAACTGTATATGTTGTTGAATACTGTTAGTTTCAATGTTAGAAAGATTTAAATAACCAATAGATCACACATCACATTTCCTGTGTCAGAACAACTGCTTCTCTCTTCTGGTTCTATGTTTCATATGAAGGCGGTCTCTAATAAAGGCGTTTATCTGTATATAGATGCTACACCTATAAGTTAAACTTTTATTTCTTTGCCTTCTGAGAACAAGAAACATTAAAAGATTACAAACAACCTCTGGGCTTTGCTTGTATTTTATCGTACTGTATGTAAAAGGTGTAAAACTGCAACATAATGCAGATTGTCTTAAAACGTTTGAGTTGTGGTTTGTGCTGCTGCTACTTCCTCAATACTGTCTATTAAAAGGTGCCTCATCAGAAAGAAACAAGTCAGACAGTGAAGCCTGGTCAAACAGTTTCAGTCCTCATTATGTCTAGAGAACCTGAAGCTGCAGCAAATTTGGGGATGAAATATGTCAGAGATGTCCATGAGGATGGAAGAGAGAGAGAGCAGAGAGATGTGGAGATCTTAGACGATGGAGAGCAGCACCCTGATATGAGTTTACAAAGAGCTGGTAAGAAGAAAATCATCATCATATCACAATAAAAGCTAGTGTTAATGATTAGTGTTTAGGTATTTTAATTAGTTTTGAACTACTTTTATGTCTTTGGTTTGACTTTTGTAGAGGATCATATAGAAGACCATATTACATATACACAGTCTGATAGAACTACATGTTAAACAGGAGTTACTTAGTCATTTCAAAGCTGCTGCTAAAATCCTGATTTTATGACCAACTTCATCTGAGTGAAAGACTATGAATGTGTAGTGGTAGTGTTCGTGCATTGTGTTCATTCGGACTAACAGAGACCGAACCATTGTTTTTGTTGATTTATTCGCTGTACCTGGCAGGAGAGATGACAATGTAAAACTTCCAAATAACTTGCTCTCACACTGTAGTGCCAAAACAGTATAAAACATAACTTAAAACACCCACTTAAATATGAAATTAACAGGAACAATGGGAAATATTTATGGTAGCAACATGTGCACTCACCAGGGAGACAGCGCATGAAAACTTACGGTCTCCCAGGGTGCACGACCCTAGTTCGCAGGGGTGTTGTGTTCAGTTACCTTAAAATAATATCGTAACTGATGTACAGAGTGAGAGGTGGCAAGTGGAGTCACATAGTCACTGATCTGATAAAACTATGCATTATTTCAAACAGTAGGAGGTGTTTTGCAGTTAATCGCAGTGTTCATTCCAAACAACACAGAACTCTTGTTACATACATGCTAACATACAGACACACTGAAAGTGTCCGTTAGCCAAATAACAACATGTTTAAAAACGGTATTAGCATGCTAATGCTAAGCTAGCATACTAGCGAGTCTTGCAGTACGTTCAGGAATAATGATTTGCTGCAAGATTTGCTAGATTTGTGAGCCAGACAGACTCACCTGTCTGTGTGTAGGGAGTGACACAACACTACAACAACAGCACGTTCACTAAAAGTGAATGCGAGTCCTCCTTCTTTTATATTGCAGAGTTAAGCAAATATTGGAACAGTGGCACTTTAACTTTAGTTTTGGCCGGGGATATTTTCATTATTTTTCTACTGTTTTGAATTGAAATGCAATTAAATGAATTAAATGCATGCTTTAAAAGAGTCCCACCCCTAATTATTTAGTTTACAGCTCACAAACTTGTTTGAGTGCGCATTATATCTTATTATTTGATCTCTCTGTGTATTTCTGCAGGGAACCAAACCCAGAAAAAATTCCCAGCTATGAAAAGAAGAGGTTTCAGAGCATTTAAATTGACACTTGGAGTGATGTATCTTCTGATTCTGGCTGGAATTGTGACACGCTGTGAGGATGGTTTGTTCCACCATGTTGAATCTTTAATTATTTGGTTTGCTTGATATTCTCGCTATGTCATGTCAGAAACAACAGAGTCAGTTAAAGACAAACAGGAGGTCAAACAGTGGATTTATCAAGTAACCAGATTTAGAAATATCTGCACAGGCTAAAACATAATTCTGGGTATATTTTAACGGGGAATGGTTTGGTATTTTTTGTTTCATTACATTCTGACCAGATATTTTGGTTACTCTGGAAAAAGACCAGCTGACCAGCTTACCTCAAGTTTTAGGTAAGAAAAGTAAAAATATTCATGCAATAGAACTCTACACTTTATAGTATTCATGATTACTTTCATTTTGTGTTACTGTTTTAATGATTGTTGTTCTAAACATCTGGAAGTCAATATCACTCATCTACAGAGCAGGTATAAAACACACTCAAAAATACAAGATGAGGTAAAGAGACTGAAGGATGAGAGTGAACGTGACAAAAGAGGATCACTCTTCATAGTAAAACAGACAAAACATTTTCATATGATTATCCTTTTTCATCAAATGTTTTTGTTCTAAAGACCTGGAAGCCAACAACAGTCACTTACAGGATGAAGTAAAGCGACTGAAAGACAAGACTCATGGTAAGAAACATATAACCTGCCTGTGAAGCTTCCACCTTCACTCTTCATAGTAAAACTTAACATTTTCATATGGTGTTAATGTTTTATCAACTATTTTGTTCCAAAGACTTGGAAGCCAACAACAGTCATCTACAGAGAATATACGAAACACTGAGTCTAAATCACAGCCTTTTACAGAATGAAGTAAAGAAGCTAAGAGACATGATTGAAGGTGAGGAAATATTCTAAACTAATGTAATAATCAGTATTGTTCCTGTATGGATATTTACACTGGGGACAGTTACTTATGAATGATACAGAAAACCAGAGTTAAAATGAAGTATTTATAGAGTGAACAACCTGAAAGGGAAACGTAACTGACAAGAAAGAAACCAATTCTTTTTGTTGTGGTATATCGCCCACCTGCTCCTTATTCTGAGTTTTTAGCTGAATTCTCTGAGTTTCTGTGTGATTTAGTTCTTAGAACAGATAAAGTCATTATAGTAGGTGACTTTAACATCCATGTTGATGTTGTCAGTGACAGCCTTAGCTCGTCATTTACATCATTACTAGATTCAATTGGCTTTTCTCAGAATGTAAACGGATCAACTCACAGTTTTAACCACACCTTAGATCTGGTATTAACATACGGCATAGAAACAGAAGGTCTAACTATATTTAGCCATAACCCTCTTTTATCTGACCACTTTCTAGTAACCTTTGAATTTACTATAATGGATTACGCAGGACCTGAAAAGACATATCATTACAGTAGATGTCTATCTGATGATGCTGTAACTAGATATAAAGAATTAATTCCTTCTTTATTCATCCCAGTGCCATTTGTCAGAGATGTGGACGACAGCAACCACAATTTAACTCCTGCACTATTAGATGATTTTGTCGACGGCACTGCAGCATCGCTTAGTTCAGCTCTAAACGTAGTTGCTCCTCTGAAAAAGAAGGTAAAAAAATCGGAGGAGGCTAGCTCCCTGGTATAATTCGCAGTTACGCTGTTTAAAACAGGCAGCCCGAAAGCTAGAAAGAATTTGGCATTCCACTAAGTCTGAAGAAGCTCACATAGCCTGGAAAGATAGTTTAACGACTTATAAAAAAGCTCTCCGTAGTATTAGAACAGCGTACTATTCAACATTAATAGAAGAAAACAAGAACAACCCTCGATTTCTTTTCAGCACTGTAGCCAGGCTGACAAAGAGCCACAGCTCTGTTGAGCCATCTATTCCTTCGGCCCTCAGTAGTAATGACTTCATCAGCTTCTTTACCAATAAAATTGTTGATATCAGGGAAAACATTCAAGGCATCGTTCCGACGACTGTCAAAGATGTAAGTACAGTGACTTTAGAAATTTCTGTTAGACCTTATCAACATCTGGAATCCTTCTCCCCAGTTGATCTTCTCGAGCTATCTTCAACAATTAAAGCATCTAAACCATCAACCTGTCTTCTAGATCCAATCCCAACTAAATTGCTCAAAGAAGTTCTCCCGTTAATTAACACCTCCATATTGAACCAGATAAATTTATCTTTATTAACAGGATATGTGCCTCAGTCTTTTAAGATTGCTGTAATTAAGCCCCTACTTAAGAAAGCCACTCTAGATCCAAATGTTTTAGCCAACTATAGACCAATCTCCAACCTTCCTTTTATTTCCAAAATTCTAGAAAAAGTTGTTGCTAATCAGTTGTGTGACCACTTAAACAGGAATGGTCTGTTTGAAGAGTTTCAGTCAGGTTTTAGAGTTCATCATAGTACAGAAACAGCTCTGGTTAAAGTTACCAATGATCTCCTCATGGCTTCAGATAGTGGACTTGTCTCTATACTGGTTCTGCTAGATCTCAGTGCTGCATTTGACTCTATTGATCATAATATTTTACTACAGAGACTTGAAAGTGAGATCCAGATTAAAGGAACTGCATTAGATTGGTTTGAATCCTATCTGTCTGACAGATTCCAGTTTGTTCATATCAACCATGATTCCTCTACTTATACTAAAGTAAGCTATGGAGTTCCTCAGGGTTCTGTGCTGGGACCAATACTCTTCACATTATACATGTTGCCATTAGGGAAGATTATTAGAAAACATGGCATAAACTTCCATTGTTACGCAGATGACACCCAGCTATATTTATCTATGAAACCAGATGAAACTAATCAGCTGGTTAAACTCCAAGCATGCCTTAAAGACATAAAGGCTTGGATGACCTGTAATTTCTTACTCTTGAACTCAGACAAAACAGAAGTTATTGTATTTGGTCCTAAGCATCTCAGAGATTCATTATCTAATCACATGGTTTCTTTGGATGGCATTACCTTGGCCTCCAGTACTACTGTGAAAAACCTTGGTGTTATATTTGATGAGGATATGTCCTTTAAATGTCACATTAAGCAAGTAACCAGGACTGCCCTCTTTCATCTACGTAATATCATCAAAATTAGGAACATCCTGTCTCAGAGTGATGCTGAGAAACTAGTTCATGCATTTGTGTCTTCCAGACTGGATTATTGTAATTCATTACTGTCTGGCTGTCCAAATAACTCTTTAAAAAGCCTCCAACTGATTCAAAATGCCGCAGCAAGAGCATTGACAGGAATCAGCAAGAGAGATCATATTACTCCAGTTTTAGCTTCTCTTCACTGGCTCCCCTTAAGGTCTAGAATAGAATTTAAAATCCTCCTCCTTACATACAAGGCCCTTAAAGGCCTAGCTCCATCATATCTTAAAGACCTCATTGTACCATATTATCCCAACAGATCACTTCGGTCTGAAAGTGCAGGCCTACTTGTGGTTCCTAGAATTTTAAAAAGTAGAATGGGAGGTAGAGCTTTCAGCTATCAGGCTCCTCTCCTGTGGAACCAGCTCCCAGTTTGGGTTCGGGAAGCAGACACTCTCTCTATTTTTAAAGTCAGGCTTAAGACTTTCCTTTTTGATCAAGCTTATAGTTAGGGCTGGACTAAACCATCCCTTAGTTATGCTGCTATAGGCCTAGGCTGCTGGGGGACAATGCAACAAACACATGTTCTCCTTCTTTCTTCTCTCTCCTCTCTCGTGTCCTCCACTTTCTTTTCTCTGGCACAGAGCTCCTCCCTCTAAATTCCTATCTGCTACTAGTCATGCAATTCTGTGCTATTACTATGTAGAATGTTTACTGCTGCTCTCCCTTCTTCCGAGTATCTCTGGCCTGGAGTTGAGTGTTTCCTGTGGAGCTCCATACTACATCTGTTGTCGTGGTCTCATCATTCTGCCCAGTCTCCATGGAATCCTGCTGTTATCCACTCCTACCAGAATGAACGATTCTCCAACCTGCTGATGATTCCCCTTACATTTTCTAACCATCATTAACATCATTAGTTTGTACCATAGCATCCCACCTGTATGCTTTAGTCAGATGTGTGTATCTATGACAGATGTATGTTTATCTTGCTGTTCTCTTTCTCTGTCTGTACCTGGCTGGCCTTAGGCAGATGGGTCCCTCCATATGAGCTGGGTTCTGCTCAAGGTTTCTTCCTGTTAAAAGGGAGTTTTTCCTTGCCACCGTCGCCTGCGGGCTTGCTCTGGGGGTTTCAGGCCGGGTCTTGTAAAGCGTCTTGAGACGATTTGTATTGTTTTTGACGCTATATAAATAAAGCTGAATTGAATTGAATTGAATTAAATCTCTAAATATCTCTAAATATAGAAACTCTAAATATAGAAACTACAAGACTTATCAGTTTGATGCTGAGTGACATGAAATCTGTCTTTAAAACATGTTTGACATTAAGGGAAGTGGTGTCCTGAAGGATGGAAGAGATTTGGATGCAGTTGTTACTTTAAATCTACACAGTGGAAATCTTGGGATGAGAGCAGGACAGACTGTCAGAGTAGAGGAGCTGATCTGGTGATCATAAACAGCAAAGAGGAACAGGTGAGTGAGTTTGTTAATGTGTGTGATCTTTGTTGTAACTACCAGTGATGTGTTACTTGTGTTTCTGAACTGCTTCCTGTTTGAAGTTTGATTCATTTCTTTGTCAGGTTAAAACTTTCAGGTCCTGAATGAATTGATCCTCTGAGATTATTATTCATCAACTATAACATGAGGCTAAAATCAAACACCTGAATATAATTTACATAATTCAGACTGTGGACTTAGTTACATGGATTTATTACTGCCCATTAACTGTGGAAAAGAAGAATGGTTGAACATATATAATAAGAATACAAGACTAGCATGAAGAATGAGAATGAAGAGATGAGACACGGTTTCTCATAACAGGTAAGAGAAGGTGAAGTTTATTCACCACTGATGAAAATGCATGCCTTGAAAAGACATACTGTAATAGCTAGGTACTTGTCTTATTTGTAAGAATAGTTATTTCTTATTTCTTTCCAAAGTATTTTCTTCTTAGACAAATACTGGAACATTTGCAACACATTTAATTCTTCCCTCAGATAAAGTCAACAGACTGTAACAGAGATACTGAGTTATAATTTAAATGATTTTTGTCTCATCAATTAGGAATTTGTCAGCAAACTGAGTGTGAATGAAGAGTCCTGGATCGGCCTAGCCAAAAAATGGACATCTCAAGGACGCGAATGGGAATGGGTGGACGGATCACTGCTGACTGAAACGTGAGACAGTTTTTGTTTCTATTAAAGCAAACCCCATGAAAGGAAGGAAAACTCATTCTTTGAATGAACAACTCTTCTTGAACTCCTGCAGGCCCACTGCGGCACTGCATCAGACCAGCCATAACTCATTTATTATGAATGTTTAAAGCAGGAGGATTTAATGTTTGTAACAAGTTATTTCATAATAATAAGTTATTTCAGTTTGTGAAGAGAAGCAATAGAGATACTTCTGAGCATGAGTCAGAGGAGGATGAGAGAAACCAATTCTGGAATATCCAGATTTAATTAGAATGAGTGAATGGACACCATCATTAAGTTCAGTGTCCAGTTTTCAGGAGATGATCATTCCACACTTGAACCCAAAACTTGTATTTTTGGATGTTGCCAATTCTATAAAACATTCTGAGAAAGACATATTTAACATATTTATATAAAGTATTTAAGGAGAGAGTCAGCTTTATTTGATTGTGAGAATAATTACTTTCAGTCCTTATTTCTTTTGCAGATTCTGGGCAAAACGTCAGCCATATTACAGTTACGCAGTATGTTGCAATCAACAAGGACAATGGACAAGTGAATATTCCAGTTCATATAAAAAGAACTATATCTGTGAGAAATAGATTTCCTACTTTCACTGATGACAGAGGGATGTACAAAGTTTGACTGAATGAAATCTGACCAAAGACTGAATGAACATCAGAGTCTCTATCTTCTCTCTTCTGTTTCTATGTGTGACATGAACACAGCCTCTAATAAATGTATTATAGAGTTAAACCTTTGTATCTCTACGTTACATGAGCTGGAAAAACTTTACAAACAACTTTCTTTCATCTGAAGGCGGTCTCTAATAAAGGCATTCATACATATATTGATGGTATCACTACAAGTTAAACTTTTGTTTCTTTGCATTCTTTTGTGCTGCTGCTACTTCCTCGGTACTGTCTACTAAAAGATGCCTCATCGGAAAGATGAGACAAAAGAACAAGTCAGACAGTGAAGCCTGGTCAAACAGTTTCACCCCTCAAGATGTCTGGAGAAACTCAAGCTGCAGCAGATTTGAGGGTGAAATATGTCAGAGATGTCAGACATGTACAGATCTTATTACGTAGATGGAGAGCAGCACCCTGATCTGAGTTTACAAAGAGCTGGTAAGAAGAAAATTATAAACATATCAAAATAAAAACTAGTGTTAAGATTAGTGTTTAGGTATTTTAATTAGTTTTGAACTACTTTTATATCTTTAATTTGACTTTTGTACACTGACACTGTATTATTTTGAACAAGAACAAGGAATTGCTCAGTGTCGGACACTTTCATCTGTTTGCTTGTCTCCTGCTCTCTCTGCTCACATAGACTGTATTTTAATTCAGCATAAATTAAATCTATTCTAGTTACATTTCTGTTTCCATTGTCAGACAATAGCAAAAAAATAGAATAGTCATTGAAACACAGCCTGTTAAAACTACATATTAACCAGGAGTTATTTCAAAGTTATTTCAAAGCTGCTGCCAAAAGCCTGATTTTATGACCAACATCATCTGAGTTAAAGACTATGTCTGGATTAATCCTACACATATATAAATGTATTTTTAATGTGTATTTTAAAGTGGAATGGTCTGATATTTTTGCTTGTTGTATTCTGACCAGATATTTCAGTTACTATTTCAGTCTGTTCGTCTCGCCAATGCCATGATTGGTGTGCACTGCCTTCTACAGCTGTTGATCCTTTGGCGACACTTAGAGGTGATGCCGGGAAACTGTCATAAACGTGAATTAGTCCGACTGATCAGGACTGTGCAGAGATGGTTGGTGTTCAAATCTTCCAAAAACCAAACAGCAATGGAGAAGAAATGAAGCAGGAAACCCAACTGGACAGAGGAACAACGTTTGCTTCTGGATCATGGATTTGGATCCATGTCATCACTGCTGCATTGTCCTGTTGCTAAATCCCTCAGTGTTGTGATGACTTTCATTTCTGGTGATACTGTGATTGTAACAAGCTTGATTGTCATTCAGTGTTTGGAGAATATCTCTCCTGTCTCTTCTTTCAGCCATTTTCTCCTCTGCTTAAGAAATTCCTAAGCCTCCTAAAAGTCTTCCTCCCTGCTCTTAACAGATCTCACAGATTCTCATCGTTATTGTTTATTCTCTCCTAAATGTGTGCACTCCACTGGACAGCATTTACAATATTTCTTAGCTTGTCTTTAGAGGACTTGTCCTTTGTATTTATCTAAAGGTGATTCTGGGTCATAAATGCACCGGCATGTTGTGTTTCTACAAAATCCTTTCAAACATTACATACACCACAAGTACAAACAGAATGACAATATGGTTACACATTCTTGTTTTCTTCTCTTTGTGTCATTGTTGTGGCTCTTCCAGATTCTTCTTCTTGTGTTTTTACATATTGTGCTTTTTGTGCTCTTTGTCTTACATACATGTCAGATACAAAAAGTAAAATTGTTGCAATTTGTTTATAGTTGTGTCTGTTTTTTTTTTGTACTTATGAGTGCAAAGTTCACTTTAATAAGTATACCCATTCTGCTTGATGTATTTATGCTACTCCATGATTCTGTCTTTTGTCTTACTTAGTTTAAAACTGTTGCCATGAGGCTTCACATATAGTCAATGAGTATGATTTATCAAAACATGAGACATGTTTTTACTAAAGAAACGAATGTATGACAAAAAGAAATAAAACAAGTGATTGTCCAGAGAAGTGGAGCTGGACCCGGTTGGATGGATCAACACCAATATATATGTAAGTAATAACAACATTCATTCATTCATTCATTCATTTTCCCATCCCAGCTACAATGACAATATTAATTTATTTAAAATAAAGTTCTATACATATCTGTACACTGCGCATTCTCAGTGACTGATTGTAAAACGTGTCTTGTCACCACTCTCTGAATTTGAATTCTGGCTTATATTTGAGAAGTGAAAGGTAGATGTTGAAACCACTGATGTCGAATTGTGGAAGCTCTGGATGATGAAATTGTAATCTATCTCTAAACCACATGAGGGCGCCAAGGGGTTCAGAATAGTCTTCGGTTAATTAAGATTTAAAACGTTCAGGAAAAAAAGAACAAAACATGGATCTTAATATCTTGATGTGCATTGTAGAAATCTGCTTAAAGTTATAAGGAAAGGAAATGTAGGAGTCAGTGAACAAGAGAGTTTAAAGTTGTTGCGTTGGAGACAAAATCTCCGTATTTTACTGCAACAATTAATAACATGCTGCTTGTTCAACAGGGTCTGGAAGGTTGAAGTGCCTTTAAACCCTGAGGATGATTCCAAAGTATATATTGATCAACAAGGAACATGGATTCACACCAGCACCTACAATGAAACCAAACACTGGATCTGTGAGAGACAAATCTAAGGAGAGTTTATTCTGAGTAAAATAATGAAGACATATATGAGAAATAAAACGTACAGGACATATAAAAGGACAAAATAAAAACATGTCATAGCCTCCTTTGTGTTTTTTTTTTTTTTTTTTTTTTAAATAATGAAATGGTTAATATAGGGTTAACCAGAGAAGATGATCTCAGAATGTCCTAAATGAGAAGGATTCATTTCCGTGTGGTAAATAAAGACACTGTCCTTCAAAGTGAATGTGTCTTTTCTACACTGCATGATTTAGCCTGATGGGGGCAGTAATTGACACATTTCTCGTTTTATGCAAATAGTTAATCCTCTGTGTGTGTGTGTGTGTGTGTGTGTGTGTGTGTGTGTGTGTGTGTGTGTGTGTGTGTGTGTGTTAATGTGAGGTATTTCTGAAAACCTGCCTGATAATGTTCTCAGTCAGTTGTAATTTTATTACAATGACTATGTCCTCTCTTCATCTGTTTTGTGAACATCAAATGTAGAACAATAAAGTTTTCTTTATTTTTCTTTCTGAAGGTGTGAAAAAAAGTTGTGGGTTTCTGTGCAGGCTGTTACTTCCTCAAAGTGCTCTACTGAAACCAGACCGGAGGCTGGACAAGAAGCACATTAGCATCAGTTCAAAGAATAACCTTGAATTTGCAGCATATCTTCCAGAGTACTGCCTAGTTAACTACAACAAGAGTAACAGCAAGTCCAGGTACAGCTGCAGTTCAGCTCTCCTCTTAAGATGTCGTCAGATATTTACGCCAGACCAGATTTATCAAAGAAGATGAGATACACCAGTAAGTTACAAGAAGATGGAGCAGAATGGAAGGAGGTGGCTATCTACCAGAGTGTAGACGATATCAGACATGATCCTATTGATTTTCAGTCACAGGAAGGAGGTGAGTAAATTCTGAATGTAAACAGATAATTTATATAAAATAATGCTCAACAGTCTGTGTATGTGTGTATTAAAACATGTTGGACTAATATAAGAACCACACATTAGTTCTCAGTTCTACTCTGCTTTCTAATTATAGTTTTTTTCTTCTTTTTTTCTTATGCATCTATCTGTAAGCTGTTGTGAACTGCAATTTCCCCATTGCAGGACAAATAAAGGTTTTTCTTATTCTTATTCTTAGTTCAATGAACATGTTTCTGCTGCCTCAACACTTGTTTTACAGATGTTTCCTACAGTTAGTGTGATTATGCTCTTTTCACAAACGCCCATCAAAACCTACCAGAGCCTCACTGTCTAGAAAACTCATTTGATGTAAACAAGTTAAACACACTGAATATTGTCTTGTTTCACTGTTGTGTTGGTGCCACCTAAACCACAGACCTAAGCAGTGAGAAGGAAGTCTATTAATAAACCCACTGTGATATTTGCATTTACAGACAGACAGAGTGAGAAACATCCTCCAGTCCAGAAAGTTCCTTACAGAGGAGCTACATTGGTTCTAAGTGTGCTGTGCCTCCTGTTATTAGCTGGAATCATCATCATCCTAATCATATACCGTAAGAAAAATACTCTGAGCTGAACTGGATGTATTGCTGTATGTCATTGAAGACATTAAATGAATCAAACGGGTTGTGGGGATTGTTTTTACTATTATTATGGTCACTGGATATTGTGACATGTAACTTTGATCCCAGTGAATGCATTAATGCTTTTTAATCAGTGTATAGGCCCCATTTAATCCTTGCATTGATATCCATCTGGGGCAGTTCAACTGTCCAGTGCCTGTGTTCACACCTGGCATGAAAATGTGTCCTAACATGAGTCCACAGCCAGGACTTGAGATCTGATCTCAGTTTTGTGCTCAATATACAAATAAACTGACTGTGTCTCTACCCACCACTGGATCAGAACCATAAACAGCTGTTTGTTGTGTGAGCATCATGATTAGGGGAGATGATACATATTTTAGAACAAGCTATAAAGACTCACTCAGTGAACACTTACAGAATAAATTATTATGTATTTATTGATATTTGTTGGAGGCAAAGCTCTTATTAAAACTAAACACTAGAAGTTTTGATACTCAAAGTAATGCTGAGCTGTTTAGAGCAGGCTTTGGTTCCCAGTGCATTGGCACATATACGTATTGTTATTGTGAAGGCCGTGTTGTGAAGAGAAGGCTCTGGAGGAGGAGGGATCTGAACGAAGAAGGAAGTAGGAGGAGTCTGGCTTGATTAGAGCCTGTATATATGAGAGGCTGTGCAGGTGTGCATCCTTTTGAAACCCTGCAGCAGAACCCTGGGCTCTCTCCTTGCTGCAATTGTTTGTCTGAGTAAAATATTAAACCAGCATCAATTGCCTGCTGTCCTCGCCAGAAATAAACCAAGTTAAACCAGATCTTACAGTGTCTCTTTGTGCCTGACCGCACAACTGTGGTGTTGACAACTTTCCTGGTACCCAGCAACAACACTTAATACAGTTCATACAGAACTATTTTACACTCGGGCTTCATTTTCTTCCACTTTTTCTGTAATTTTTCAGATCACTACTCCTCCCAGAAAAAATAAATAAATAGATAAATTGTATATTGTATATTAAAAAAATATATATATATTGTATATTCAGACGTGCGCCTTAATCAGTTCTATGACTTTTCTAAGCGATTCTTCCAACAGTGCGGGAATAATCAGGCAAAAATCATGTGTTTTGTCCCATTGAAATTAATAGACAAGCCAGAAAAACTCACCAACATTCCTAAATAACAACCATCCCTTTGCTGAGCGATTACTTAGCCGTGCTTTAGAGTAGAACAATGATTGGAAGTTTGTACAAGGCATGGGAAGTGTAGCTTTTTTCCCCTGAAAACAGCATTTCGATATCTTTTATGGTTTGGTTTGGGTTGCAGTTTATGTTTTGATGAAATTTAGGTTTCCAATCTTGGGGTGGTCACAGCATTTGAGGTACACAGATGAAAATTACATTAAAACGTAGATATTTTTGTTGGCTTTCACATGGTGTAGGTTTGATTTGTGTGGGACATATGGTTTGGAGGCAGAGGTGAGAGGCAGAAGGAGACTTCAGCAGCAGGTGTCCCTGGTGACCATGACAACCAGACCCTAACGAGCTTACACACGCAGCAGAAGAGGAGCACATTCACACAGATAGAGTGCCAAAACATTATGACCCCTCAACCCATTACAAGACTATAGTAGGGAGGAAGAACCCAACACTGTGCAGAGCTAGCAGCATTGGCACAGTCAGAATTTCTGCAGGAATTTCTAGTTTAGTTTGGTTCTCAGCTCCAAGACCAGAATCTTTGAAATTTTAAAAGGCTCTCATTACTAATGACCAGACGTCACTGATTCATGTGATCATTTCTAACAGTGGATGAATGAATGAGTTAAACTCCTCTTCCTCAGATCAGCCCAAATACATCAAAATGTCCCAGCAAGCCACAGAGTAAATATGACAGCTGAAGAAGATTTAACTGTTAATCATTTGAAAACAGTCATTAATAATTTAATAGAATATCTGTATTACAAAAGTACAATACAACTGTGTTCCAATTTACAACTTTATAGTTCAACAAAATACTTTGTTTGTTTTATTTTGTTTTTGTATTAAATGTTTGCTGATCTCAACACTTAGACGGCAAAAACAGTCAGTTACAGAGGAGATATGAAACACTGAGTCTAAACCACAGCCTGATAGAGGATGAAGTAAAGAAGCTAAGAGACACGATTGAAGGTGAGGAAATATTCTAAACTAACTGAATGATCAGTATTGTTCACCTTTAATCTGACTTTATCTTTACTTTTCATTATTACTGTTTATGCTGTTTCAGTATTCCTGTATGGATATTTAAATTTGGGACATTTACTGATGAATGAGACAGAAAACCTGAGTTAAAATGAAGTATTTATAGAGTGAACAACCTGAAAGAGAAAAGTGACTGACAAGAAAGATCTTTAACTAAATATAGAAACTACAAGACTTATCAGTCTGATACTGAGTGACATGAAATCTGTCTTTAAAACATGTTTGACATTAAGGGAAGTGGTGTCCTGAAGGATGGACGAGATATGGATGCAGTTGTTACTTTAAATCTACACAGTGGAAATCTTGGGATGAGAGCAGGACAGACTGTCAGAGTAGAGGAGCTGATCTGGTGATCATAAACAGCAAAGAGGAACAGGTGAGTGAGTTTGTTAATGTGTGTGATCTTTGTTGTAACTACCAGTGATGTGTTACTTGTGTTTCTGAACTGCTTCCTGTTTGAAGTTTGATTCATTTCTTTGTCAGGTTAAAACTTTCAGGTCCTGAATGAATTGATCCTCTGAGATTATTATTCATCAACTGTAACATGAGGCTAAAATCAAACACCTGAATGTAATTTACAGGATTCAGACTGTGGACTTTAAAGTTATATTTAGTGTTTGTGGGTTTATTACTGCCCATTTACTGTGGAAAAGAAGAGTGGTTTAATATATATAATAAGAATAAAAGACTAGGATGAAGAATGAGAACTAAGAGATGAGACAGTTCTTCATAAGAGGAAATATCAGACCAAATATTAATATTGGACCAGATTTGTAACACTAATGGTTATTCATGTGTTCAAATGACATGTAAATCACACTGTAAGAGCTAGTTATTAAATATATATATATCATATATATAAGCATGGTTGAAATTATAGTCTTTAAATCTTTGTAGTCTTTGTTTCATGTTTCTAATTTATTCCTAAAAGAGCTGAACAGCTGCAACACATTTAGTTCTTCCTTCAGACAAAGTCAAGAGATGATGTTACTGTAACAGAGATACAGAGTTATAAGGGAAACTATTTTTGTCTCATCAACTAGGAATTTGTCAGCGGACTGAGTAAGAATGAAGAGCCCTGGATCGGTCTGAAGAAGACAGGAAATGAATGGCAATGGGTGGATGGATCATCACTGACACTAACGTGAGTTTTTTGTAATCAAAAATAACCATTTCATTTTGACAGCAATACACTGTTACACCTGTCTAATACTTTTTTAACAACTTACAGAATCAAAACAAAAGTTAGTTACAACATCTCTAACATTCAGTCAAGTTAATTCAGTGTGTTGCACTGTTTCTTCTCCCACAGCACAAATATTGATTATTATAAGCAGTTAAGAACACATAAAAGAGCAGCTTTACCAGCAAGTTCTCCTGTAGGTCAACTGAGGTACTGCAGCACAAATATCTGAATCCCAGGAAACATTTTCATCCATTTATTATGAATGTTTAAAGCCTAAATTTAATATCTGTTACAATTTAAAATTGATTTCAGTTTGTGTGATGATCCTCAGTGAAGTCAAAAAGAAAAGCAAGAGAGACACTACTGAGCATGTGCAGTGGTCTTAAAAACATGAATCAGAGGAGGAAGAGAGAAAAGATTTCTGAAACTAGTTTGAAAGAGAATGAGTGAATGAACACCATCATTAAGTTCAATGTCCAGTTTTCAGGAGATGATCATTCAGTTGAAATCATAACTTGTATTTTTGAAAGTCGCTAATTCCATAAAACATTCTGAGAAAGACATACTGAACATATTTAATGTATTTAAGGAGAGAGTCAGCTTTATATGAATGTGAGAATAATTACTTTCAGTCCTTTTAAACAATGTTTTATTTGTCATGCAGGTTCTGGGCAGAAGGACATCCATATTACCGTGACGGTTATGCAGTATATTACAATCAACATGGACAATGGACAAGCACATATTCCAGCTCATATACAAGGAAGTGGATCTGTGAGAAAAAGATTTCCTACTGTTGCTGATGATAGAGAAGTCTTACTGAATGAAATCTGACCAAAGACTCTGACATGTCCTGAATGAACATCAGAGTCTCTCTCTTCTATCTTCTGGTTCTATGTGTGACATGAACACAGCCTCTAATAAATGCATTTATAGAGTTAAACCTTTATATCTCTACATTACATGAGCTGGAGAAACTTTACAAACAACTTTCTGGCTTCGCTTGTATTTGAATGTAGTGTATGTATAATGTTTCATGTCCAGTGTAATGTACATATTGTATATAAGCTACCTGTGTTGTGGTTTTCACTGCTGCTACTTCCTGTCTACTGTCTGTTGAAAGCTGCCTGACTCAGGAAGAAACAATCAGACAGTGAAGCTAATTAATTCTGTGTCACATGTATCCAGAGATGAAGTCAACATCTCTCAGTGCTTCACATTAACTCTCATTGTTGTATTGTTTTCTAAGAGCACTGAGTACTCTGCCCTCCACATACCTGAGGAGAAGGTAGAGAGTAGAGATCTTTAGATCCTTGATAATGGTCGACCTCACCTGGCCTACATACATCCACCCTCTGGTGGGGAAGGCCCAACACCGACTTTACTTTCTTTAGGAAGCTGAAGAACGCTCACCTCCCTCATCACCTGCTGATCAACTTCTACCAGTCAGCAACAGAGAGCCTCCTGACTTAGTGCTGCTGGGAGTGGTTCACTAGCTGCCTGGTAAAGGACAGAAAGGACCTGCAGTGGGTGGAGCTATCAGCTCAACACCCCAGATACACTGAGGTGGAAGTGTTGTTTGTGTGTTCAACAGACCAGTGTTTCATTTCTAACCTTAATTAACTTCTGGTCTAAATGGAACAATGATCAAGAACAAAGAGATAAATATCACAGTAATTTCTTGCAACAATATTTGTGCACTTACAGAAATGCTCTACCTTATCAAAGAGCCTCACTGCATGTAAATGCAGTCAGAACAATTTCAGATACTGTAATTGAACTGCTTATCTTGTTGAGCGTTTCCCCTGCTAGAAAAATATAAATAACCAATAGGTCACACATCACATTTCCTGTGTCACTGTGTCCTGTGCTTTTATCTTCTGTTTGTATGAAGGCGGTCTCTAATAAAGGCATTTATCTGTATATTGCTGCTACAGCTATAAGTTAAACTTTTGTTTCTTTACATTCTGAGAACAAGAAACATTAAAAGATTACAAACAACCTCTGGGCGTTGCTTGTATTTTATTGTACTGTATATAAAAGGTGTGAACCTGCAACATAATGCAGATTGTCTTAAAGCTGTTTGAGTTGTGGTTTGTGCTGCTGCTACTTCCTCAATAGTGTCTATTAAAAGATGCCTCATCAGAAAGAAACAAGTCAGACAGTGAAGCCTGGTCAAACAGTTTCACTCCTCATTATGTCTAGAGAACCTGAAGCTGCAGCAGATTTGAGGGTGAAATATGTCAGAGGGGTCCATGAGGATGGAAGAGAGAGAGAGCAGAGAGAGGTGGAGATCTTAGACGATGGAGAGCAGCATCCTGATCTGAGTTTACAAAGAGCTGGTAAGAAGAAAATCATCAACATATCAAAATAAAAGCTAGTGTTAAGGATTAGTGTTTAAGTATATGAATTAGTTTTGAACTACTTTTATGTCTTTAATTGACTTTTGTAGAGGATCATACAGAAGACCATATTACATTATCAACTATTTTTAGTCCTTGTAAGTAATGAACAAACACGATGAACTTATCTGAGTCATTTCAGGTCATTTTATGTTGAAATGCCTTTCAGTTCAAATGTCAGTATTACCTCAGAACAGATTATAAAATGATCCAGATTAAAAAGTCTTAAAGTGTAACTTCACCCCAGCTCTGAACTTAACTCCACCCACTGTATTATTTTGAACAAGAACAAGGAGTTCCTCAGTGACGGACACTTTCATGTTTGCTTGTCTCCTGCTCTCTCTGCTCACATAAACTGTATTTTAATTCAACCTAAATCCAGTTAAATCCATTTTAGTTACATTTCTGTTCCTGTTGTCTGACAATGAAAAGACTGTGAAATAGTCACTGAAACAAACTCCATTAAGACTACATGTTAATCAGGAGTTACTTCAAAGTCATTTCAAAGCTGCTGCTAAAATCCTGATTTTATGACCAACATCATCTGAGTTAAAGACTATGTCTGGATTGATCTGACAAAACTGAGCATTATTTCAAACAGTAGGAGGCGTTTTGAACTGTTTTCAACCAATGAAATTCAGATTTATAGAATTTATGTATTTATGCCAAATATTAACATCAGCACTGATGCTTTTCATCACAATGCATTCACATTATTTAGTTTACAGCTTCACAAACTAGTTTGAGTGTGCATTATCTCTTTAATGAATTGATCTCTCCGTGTATTTCTGTAGGAACACAAGCCCCAAAAAACCTTTCAGCTGTGAATAGAAGAGGTTTCAGAAAATTTAAAGTGACACTTGGAGTGATGTATCTTCTGATTCTGGCTGGATTTGTGATACGCTGTGAGGAGGTTTATTCCACCATGTTGAATCTTTAATGATTTTCCACATCAGCTGTTCTATAATGGAAATAACTTTGGTTTCATATTCTCACTTAATATCTCAGTCAGAAACAGTAAGTTAAGTCAGTTACATGCACACAGGAATTGTAAGAACAGTCCTGTGTAAAATATAGATTTAGAAATATGACAATAGTATTTAATACTGTACAGGATGAAACATAATTATGGGTATATTTTAAAAGGGAATGATCTGATATTTTTGGTTTGTTGTAATCTGACCAGATATTTTGGTTACTCTGGAAAAAGACCAGCTGGAGACCGAAGTCTTAGGTAAGAAAATTAAAAATATAAATGCTACAGAACTTGACACTTCATAATATTCCTGATTATTTAAATTTTGTGTTACTGTTTTAATTAATGATTCTAATTGTTCTAAACATCTGGAAGCCAATAACACTCAGCGACACAGCAGGTATAAAACAGTCAAAATTTACAATGATGAAGGATGAGTTTAAAGGTGACAAAAGAGGATAATACTTCATCGTGAAACTTTATATTTTCATATGGTTTTAATGTTTTAGCAACTATTTTTGTTCTAAAGACCTGGAAGCCAACAACAGTCGTCTACAGGGAAGATACGAAACACTGAGTCAAAACCACAGCCTTTTACAGAATGAAGTAAAGAAGCTAAGAGACACGATTGAAGGTGAGGAAATATTCTAAACTAATGTAATAATCAGTATTGTTCACCTTTAACCTGACGTTATCTTTACTTTTCATCATTACTGTTTATGCTCTTTCAGTATTCCTGTATGGATATTTATGTTGGGGACAGTTACTGATGAATGAGACAGAAAACCTGAGTTAAAATGAAGTATTTATAGAGTGAACAACCTGAAAGGGAAAAGTGACTGTCAAGAAAGATCTTTTACTGTCTTTAAAACATGTTTGACATTAAGGGAAGTGGTGTCCTGGAGGATGGAACAGATCTGGATGCAGTTGTTACTTTAAATCTACACAGTGGAAAACTTGGGATGAGAGCAGGACAGACTGTCAGAGCAAAGGAGCTGATCTGGTGACCATAAACAACAAAGAGGAACAGGTGGGTGAGTTTGTTAGTGTGTGTGATCTTTGTTGTAACTACCAGTGATCTGTTACTTGTGTTTCTGAACTGCTTCCTGTTTGGATTTTGAGTAAAGTTTTGTCTTTAAAACTTTCAGGTCCTGAATGAATTGATCCTCTGAGATTTTTATGCACGAAGTATAACATGAGGCTAAAATCAAACACCTGAATATAATTTAAATAATTCAGACTGTGGACTTAGTTATTTTTACTTTTTGTACATTTGTTACGGTTTGTTCTTTCAACAGTGATGACAATTCATGCATTAAAAGGACAGACTGTAACAACTACTTGCTTGTCTTATTCATAAGAACAGTATATTTCTTAATTCTTTTCTAATTGTTTTCTTTTCAGAAAAATAACAGCTGCAACACATTTAAGTCTTCCTTCAGATAAAGTTTAGTTTAGTTTATTTCAAAGATGTGCGAGTAACATAAAGTAAACTGAGCACAAACAGATCCAATAAGAATAGTCAAAACAAAAATAATAATGTGAAGTCCACAGACTATTTTTTTTTTCTCATCAACTAGGAATTTGTCAGCAAACTGAGTATGAATGAAGAGTCTTGGATTGGTCTGGCCAAAAAATGGACATCTCAAGGATGGGAATGGGAATGGGTGGATGGATCACCGCTGACTGAAACGTGAGACAGTTTTTGTTTCTACTAAAACAAACCCCATGAATGGAAGGAAAACTCATTCTTTGAATGAACAATTCTCCTTGAACTCGCTTGACCTGCAGTCTGCAGTAAGGTTCAGTTACAACGACTTGAATAAATAGGGATTCAAAAATGTTTAAATCTTCAGCCGAGTCAGTTCAGCTTGTTGGATATGTATGTTCAGTTTGTTTGCTCCACTGTTTCTTATGTCACAAATATTGATTCTAAATGGAGTTTTTGAAATTGAAGAACATGTGAAGGAACAAGCTGAATTTGATGGTTAGTTGTAAGGAAAGACCGATATGGTTTTTTTTAGGGCTGATGCCGATACGTTTTTTTTTTTTTTCATCCGCTTTAGCCTGATATGGGCTACCGATTTCCTTGAGCCGATATTGCTTTTGCTCCTTCAATTTAGATTATAAAATTGACTTAACTGGATTGATAACTTATGAGCACTTATGTCTGGTACATGATAAACGTTAACACGAATACATATTCAATTATGTAAGAAACATTTCTCTCATCATAAATCTCCTCTTGAGGCGGAGCTTCGCTCTAATCACTGCGATGGCTACTCCTTCCTGCTCTAAGTAGGCAGAGAGGGAGACACGCCACGACACGCATCCAAACCTCAGCTGGGTGGTCACTGAATGGAACTCCCACAAAACACAGCGGAACTAAATCGACAACATCGGCATTACTTAATCCTGTGATCAATGTTCGTAACAGCTATGCATACATAATGTACAACTAGGCTACCTAAACACAATGGCGAAGCATTTGCATTGGAAAAGAACAGCTTAACCAGAAAGTTTTCCTGCAGGTCCACTAAGGTACCGCATTAGAGCAGCCATAACTGACTTATTATGAATGTTTAAAGCTGGAGGATTTAATATTTGTAACAAACGTTATTTCAGTTTGTGAAACCTAAGTAAAAGGTCAAAAAGAGAAGCAAGAGAGACATTTCTGGAACATCAGTTTTAATTGGACTCAATGAATGGACTTCATCATTGAGTTCAGTGTCCAATTTATGGGAGATGATCATTCCACACTTCAACCCATAACTTGCATTCATTCCATAAAATCCTGAGAAAGACATACTGAACATATTTAAAGTATTTCACGAGAGAGTCCGCTTTATTTGAATGGGAGAATAATTACTTTCAGTCTTTTTAAACAATATTTAATTTGTCATGCAGGTTCTGGGCAGAGGGACAGCCAGAATACAGAAAACATTATGCAGTATGTTGCAGTCAACATGGACAGTGGACAAGCCCATATTCCAGTGCATATACAAAGAAGTGGATCTGTGAGAAACTGATTTCCTACTTTCACTGATGCCAGAGGGATGTGCAAAGTCTGACTAAAGGAAATCTGACCAAAGACTCTGACATGTCCTGAATGAACATCAGAGTCATCTTACATTTATTCACTTATTCATTTTGTGTCCCTTGTAAGTTACATATATCCAGACATGAAATAAACATATTTCAATATCATAAATTAATTTTCATGACACAAAATCAAAGAAACAGTCAGATATCAACCTTGTTAGTTAAGAACACACGTCATTATCACCTATGTATTGATATTTGTGTATTCTTCAAAAAGCTTCAGTGTGACAAATTTCCTGTCTCTCTCTTCTCTCTTCTGGTTTGTGACATGAACTCAGCCTTAATAACTGCATTTATAGAGTTCAGCCTTTTGGTTTCAACATTACATTAGCTGGAGAAACTTTACAAACTTTTTTTTTTTGGCTTTGCTT
Organism: Planiliza haematocheilus; assembly: GCA_005024645.1. Taxonomy (NCBI): domain Eukaryota; kingdom Metazoa; phylum Chordata; class Actinopteri; order Mugiliformes; family Mugilidae; genus Planiliza; species Planiliza haematocheilus. The sequence goes on from SRSE01001047.1 coordinate 82,350, forward strand.
ATATTTTAATGTAGTGTATGTATCATGTTTCAACTCCAGTGTACATATTGTATATAAGCTACCTGTGTTGTGGTTGTCACTGCTGCTACTTCCTGTCTACTGTCTTTAAATTGGAGCACTGAATAGACACCATCTTTAAGTACAGTGTCTAATTTGCAGGATATGTCTGTGATCAGTTCAGACTAAAGCCAATAACTTGTGTTTTTAGATGTCTGCCAATTCCATAAAACATTCTTGGAAAAACATACTGACAATATTCCAAATATTTAAAGAGCAAATCAGCTTCATTTAAATGTGACAATCATTATATTTGTCATGAAGGCTGTGAGCAGCAGGAGAGTGTAGGAGAGTGATTATTCCCATTAATCAAATGCATTATGTTGAAATCAACAATCAATGGACTAGACATGTGAGAAAAAGATAGTTACTGTTTTCATTGATAAAGGCGGGATGTACAGTTTAGGGACTGAATGAAATTTGCCCCAAGACTCTGAAATGTGCTTAATGAACCTCGGAGATGTAGTGAACATCTCTTCAGTGCTTCTCATTACCTCTCATTGTTGTATTGTTTTCTAAGAGCACCCAGGACTGCACCCATCTACCTGGGGAAGTCCCAACACAACATTTACTTTCTTTAGGAAGACGAAAAATGCTCACTGCCCTCATCACCTATGATGTGTACCAGTCAGCAATAGATAGCCTCTCGATTTACAGGGCAGTGCTGCTTGGAGTGGTTCACTAGCTGCCTGGTAAAGGACAGAAAGGACCTGCAGTGGGTGGAGCTATCAGCTCAACACCCCAGATACACTGAGGTGGAAGTGTTTGTGTGTTCAACAGACCAGTGTTTTATAGCAGTCAAACCTTAATTTAATAGTTAAAACAACTTCAGATACTGCAACTGAACTGCATATACTGTTGAATGCTGTTTCCCTGCTAGTTTCCCTCCTGTGTCAGAACACCTGCTTCTCTCTTCTTGTTCTATGTTTCATATGTAGGCAGTCTCTAATAAAGGCATTTATACGTATATTGATGCTACAGCTACAAGTGAAACTTTTGTTTCTTTGCATTCTCAGAACATTAAAAGATTACAAACAACCTCTGGGCTTTGCTTGTATTTTATTGTACTGTATGTAAAAGGTGTAAAACGGAAACATAATGCAGATTGTCTTAAAGCTGTTTGAGTTGTGGTTTGTGCTGCTGCTACTTCCTCAATACTGTCTATTAAAAGGTGCCTCATCAGAAAGAAACAAGTCAGACAGTGAATCCTGGTCAAACAGTTTCAGCCCTCAGGATGTCTACAGAAACTCAAGCTGCAGCAGATTTGAGGATGAAATATGTCAGAGGGGTCCATGAGGATGGAAGAGAGAGAGAGCAGAGAGATGTGGAGATCTTAGACGATGGAGAGCAGATAGCTAGCTGTATTTTCCTTAATGTAAAAGTGTTTAAAAGCTGTATGTTCTGTATCATGGGTAGAGAGAACCAACTCACCATGCAGCTTGTGTGCATTTTGACAGTTCCTCTCCCAGCCAGTCGGTAAATAAAACATCTGACAAAGTCTCTTTATTTGACAAACAACCCCTGTGATAAGGAAATTGTTTCACAACAACTGTTACATTTTAATTCGGGCCACTTCAGGATTTGGCCTGATGGTGGCAGTAACATCGTTATCACCATAATCATAGTCAGTCTAAATCCAAATCAAAGTATATTGTTGATAAACCAAACCATAAACTGACAGTGTTAAGATCATTCTACAGCAAGACATGCTTAATTTCTCAGTGGTCTAAGCTTAACCTTACTAAAGATGAGAGCTTAATTAAAATGGTTTGTTTTTCTACCTGAGAAGAGTCATTTCCTGTCATGTGTCATTTTACGTCACGCATTTTTTCACACGTCTGTAGTTGTTTTGTCAGAAAAACCTGCATCTCCAACTGTTAACTTTGTATGGACAATACATTTATAGCTTGTCTCAGAGTGGCAATGAAGTGAAAACCGCAAACTGAAGCCGTGATATTTTTTTTATTTTTTTTTTGTGCAAGCTGCTACTTCCTCTAAGTTCTGTGGTAAAAGCAAATAGAATCAGTATCGACTATGACCTTCTTGAATTTCCAGTGTATCTTCTTGATTAATGTACAAACGTAAACTACACAGATGTCCTCAGATATTTATGCCAAACCAGATTTGTCAAAGAAGGTGAGATACACTAGGAAGGTGCTGGAAAATGAAGAAGAATGGGAGGAGAGGGAGGTGGATATATATGAGAATGCAGATGATATCAGACCTGATCATTTTCAGTCACAGGAAGGAGGTATGTAAATTTTCATTATAATAATTTTGTTTCGTTATACATTTTTTGTTATAAAAAATAATACTTATCTGCACGTATGTATTTAAATCATTATAGGAACCCCATGAATGCCCTCAGTTCAGATTTCCAATACCGTCACACATCTATGTTCTCTCTACTGTTAACAGAACATACCTGAGCTGTCCTTTTTTTGTGTCGGGTTATCCAACTACCAAACTGTGAAATTGTGCTGATGTCACCAAAACCACTGATGTAAACAGTGATTCTAGTGAGAAAATGAATAGTAACATAACATGCACTTTGTGTTATTTGATTTAGCAGGAACACAGGCAAAGGAACGTCCTCCAGTCCAGAAAGAGTGTTTTAGAGAAGCTACATTGGTTCTAAGTGTGCTCTGTTTACTGATGTTTGCTGGGATCATCCTCCTGATCATATACTGTAAGATAAAATACAACACCTACATTTGCACCAGAATGCTTTGCACAACATCCAAAGACTTGCTTTCCATAGCATGATTAAAGATAAAGATAGGACAGTTACTATCATGTTCACTGAAAAAGTTGGTCATTGTCAATATAGGTCTTAAGCAGTTTGAGTTACAAAGATGGGTATCTAGGATGTAGGACACTTTAAAAACAGACTGTCCATGGAAACAGAAGGAGAGAATATTGTATTAAGACACTGGGATATTATAAGACACATACTGATTTGGATAAGTCACATTTTATGTTAGGTCTGAATCAATATTCTAAAATTATTAGACACATCTTAAAATAATTCTTTTTTCATACTGTGACCTGGATGACTGAGAACATTCACAGACACTGTTGCTTTTATTTGTTGATCTTCTTTCGCTTCTTGTTCACACATAAGTTAGCAACAAGTTCAAGTTATCTCACTTTCACACCCCCACACAAATGCGTGTGAAACAGTGGGTAGAGCAAAAAGTTATCACAGTTTGAAACGCTAAACAGTGACATTTGAGTCTTAAGTTACAGTGAAGCCCGCAAATATATGATTCTGTTGGTCATTTTCTCATTTTGTTGTGATTCATACAAATATAGTGTCTTTAGAAACAAGACAGCTGCAGACCGAACTTCTGGGTAAGAATTTTTTTTTTTTTTTTTTTTCAAAACAAAGACATACGGAAATACACTGAATTCACTTTAGACTTCATCTTACAGTTTCCATATTGATTAACTTTGTAATCAACTGTTTTTGTTCTCAAGGCATGGAAGCCAACAACAGTCAGTTACAGAGCTGGTACAAAACACTGAATAAAAATCACAGCCAGTTGCTGAATGAAGTAGAGCGACTGAAGGACAACAGAAAAGGTGAGACCATTTTTAAAAACTAAATCAAAACATCACTATTATACAATTATAACCTAAGTGTGATGTTTCAACTTCAAACTTAAACATGCAACTAAATATTTTTATTTTTTATACACTTCTTATGACTATTTTATGAACTGTTTTTGTTCTCTAGACCTGGAAGCCAGCAATAGTCAGTTACAAAGCAGATATGAAACACTGAATAAAAACCACAGCCAGTTACAAGATGAAATAAAGCGCCTGAAGGAGAAGATTCTAGGTGTGAAAATATTATAAAATAATTTAATAATCAGGATTATCCATCCACCTATTACCCACTTTACTTTTCATTGTAACTGTTTATGTTGTTTCAGTTAATCCAGGACAAGGACGGTTCTTATGAAAGATGGAAAACCTGAGTAAACATGAAATGATAATGGAATCTGTCCCTAAAACATGTCTGATGTTCAGGGAAGTGGTGTCCTGAAGGATGGAAAAGATTTCGCTGCAGCTGTTACTTTAAATTGCCTGGGAGGAAATACTGGCAGGAAAGCAGGAGAGACTGCCAGAGTAGAGGAGCTGATCTGGTGACTATAAACAGCAAAGAGGAACAGGTGGGTGAGTTTGTTAATGTGTGTGATCTTTGTTGTAACTACCAGTTACCTGATCTCAGATTTCTTCACAATAGAGTGTCAAAATCCCAGTGTTGGTTTAACAGGGGATATGGAATTATGAGTGAAATTGTTTTTGTCTCTTCTCAATCAGAAATTTATCAGGAAGCTAAATATGAATGGAGAGTCCTGGATTGGTCTACAAGCCAATAGAAAAAGGCCATCAACAAAATGGGAGTGGGAATGGGTGGATGGATCCCCACTTACAGAAATGTGAGGACGTTTTTTTGTTTCTGTTGCAGTGTGAATAAAATCAGTTATTAAAACTAACAAAGGTACACTGATAAGCCATAACTTAATGACCACAGTCGAGGCACGGACTCCACTAGCCCTTTGTAGGTGTGCTGTGATATCTCCAGCCAAGAGATAAGTAGCAGATCCTTTAAGTCATGCAAGTTGTGAGGTGGCCAATTCATAGATCAAACTTGTTTGTTCCATATTCTGATCTGGAAGATGTGGAGGCCAAATCAACACCCTCGGCATGTTGTTATCTTCCTCAAAACATTTCTAAACCATTTTTGATTTTGTCAGGGAGCATTATACTGCTGAAAGATGCTTTCAAGGAATACCATTTTCATGAAAAGGTGTACATGGGCTGCAGCAATGCCTAGGTGGTTAGGTATGTGTCAAAGTGACATAGACATAAATGGTGTGACCCAAGGTCTCACGGCAGAACATTACTGAAAGCATCACACGGCCTTTGTCAGCTTGCCATAGAGCATAGAGCTGAAGTTTTGGAGATGATCTGACCCAGTTGTTTAGCGATCACAGTACATCCTTGTCACATTCGCCCCAAATCCTTCCACTTGCCCATTGCTTCCAACATATAAACTTCCGACAATTAAATGCTCACTTGCTCCCTCATATATCCCACCCTCCGACAAGTGCCACAATAACCAGATTATCTGGGTTATTCACTTCAACTGTGTCTGGCCATTTGTTATGGCTAATCAGTGTAGAGTGATTCTGAGTGAAAAGTCAAAAGGATGATCTAATTGTAGTGAAATAGCTACTGAGGATGTACAGAGGGCTTAAAACCCAGGAATCAAAGCAGAGGGAGAAAACATTTCTGAAGACTCAAACTTTAATTAGAATGAAAGATTGGACAGTACACTACAGTGTCCATTCTTCATGACAGAGACTTAAACCTATAATCACTTTTGCTTTTAGATGTCTGCTAATTCCATAAACAAACTGGAAAATATATCCTGAAAATAGTACAAACAGACAGACTTTATTTTGACTTGAGACTCATGAGTTTGACTTAGTTTAACAATATTATATATGTCATACAGGTTCTGGCCAGCAGGGCACTCTGAATATTCCAGGTACCAGCCCTATGCAGTTTGTTGCAATCCCCAAGGACAATGGATGCAGAAATATAATGATTATAAGAACGGGATCTGTGAGAAATAGATGTCCTGCTATCACTGATGAGTGATAGGCTATGTATGCAATGTACAGAATGAACATTTTTCGCTTCTTCATTTTGTGACACATGCGCTTTACATACTGTATATGCAGAAATAAAATCAACTCCTTAACAGTGCTTTAGGTGTTGTTTTTCAGAAAAACTCTTAATGAAAATGAGATATCAACACGGATAGTTGGTTTTGAAGGATTCAGTGGATTAAAACTAATTAAAGGGCCTGCATTTCTGTGTGTGACATTACTTCGTTAATATTGTCTACTCAAACTAGACAAAAGACATGAACAAGAAACACTGACAACAGTATTAGTGCCGAATATCAACGTTACAGTGAAGTTAGTGCTACATACTTTACGCCTAATAAACTACACTAACTGTAAGCCTAGCAACTGATCAACTGCCTCAGTCCTCCTAACATGTCCTCATGAATCTACACTAAACCAGATTTATCACAACAGGAAGGTGCAGGAAAATGAAGCAGAGTAGAGGGAGAGGGAGGATGTTATTAAATATAGCATGATTACAGTGAGTTTATAAAGTCTTTCTAGGGAGATGAGACAAGGCTCTACATTTTAGTTGTAAACTGTAAAACACCTGTGTTGGTGGAACGTAAGAATAAAAAAACTGTATGGAAAACAGGCAAGTTTGAGCACTGTTCCCAATTATTTTTCAGGATTGCCTCATTTACCACATGCACAATTGTGCTATGCTGTTGATCTGCTTTTAGGTTTGTTCACACTTCACACAAATGTAATGTAATGTACTGTGTCATAATTAATACACTTCCATAGAAACATTTTCTTTTGCACAAAGTCTTAGGTCAAACCAAAAAGGCCACAGCATACAGCTATAACTGTAAAACATCAACACAGATAAATCTAAACACTAAATGTAAATGTAGTTTATTTATATAGCACCTTACATAGGAGCTTGAAGTTGGAGCTTTATAGATGTGCATGGAAGAGAGCTAATCCTTCATTTTCAGTCATTTCAGTCAGAAACATTTCTTTTTGTCACCTTTTATAATAACATCAGACTACAGTATAAGATAGAGATGAAACTGAATTAAAAGAGAAACTTGAGTAATGTAAGTTCATAAATAACACATGGAAATGAACAAACAAACAAAAAAAAAGCTCACTTCACACCTCACATTTCAGTGAGTGGGTCTGTGTGTGTTTACTGTGTGGGCAGTAATGTGTGCACCCATGCACAAATGCATGCTTCTGAGCATACGGCTTTGGCCTTGCGTGGAACAACTGGTAAACAACCAAAATAAATAAATAAAAATCAACAACTCGATTTTTAAATTACTTATATTTCCTTTGACCAATGGAAAAGTGGAGACCGGATGTTTTAGTCGCTAAACACACTCTACCCAAGTTTGCATCGGTGTGCATCTGCAGTTATTGTCAGTCCTGCGACCACTTCCTGTGTTAAAGTCCTGACAACAACAATGCAGTGAAAGCTCATCAAGAACAGCTTCACTTAGTGTTCACTTGTGCCAACAATATGAGCTTGAATGTGAAATATGTAATGAAAGAAAAAAGAGCCGAGGAAGAAGATCTTAAAAAATGAAGAAACTGAAACTGGGCCACAAACGACTAGTAAGTATAAAATGATGAATTTTGTAAAAGAGAAGTCTGTTTGATAATGAGGATTATGTACTCACAATCCACGAAGGGTTACTCAAAATGGGTCTGTATCGGTTACTGTAATTTATATACACCCACGTAGGACCAAACCATCAAAAGGAGTTAGCAACTGTCAAACGAAGGTGTTTCAAGGTTGCTGCAGTGACTCTGGGAGTGATGCACCTCCTAATATTGACTGGAATCTTTATACACTGTACGGAATTTAATCTTTTAACCACCACTGTTTTTCAAATCATGTTTAAGTCATATTGTCTTACTAATACAGCTAATACAGCAGTCAAATATCCATTTATGTCATTATAATACTTATTCATGTGATGTACTGAATTCATATGTGGTCTACTCTAAGTTTAAGATTTAGTAGCATCTAGTGGCGAGGTTACAGATTGCACCCAACTCTCTCATGTTCCTTTCCAAACATGTAGGACAATCATGTTTTACAAGACACTTCTTAACATGAAAAGAAGAACTTGGACAACACACACAAATAAACCAAGTGAAACTTAAATGAACCAAAATACCAGTTTGGCAAGTAAATGACAATAAAGCATGTAAATAAAGAAGAAATGATTTTGAGAGGATTTGATTTTGTTCTGTTGTGTTCAGATACGTTAACTGATTTGGAAAATCAACTAACATATACAAAGAAACTACAAAGAAAATATAGCAACCTGCTCTACAACCACAGCCAGCTACAGGATTAAGTAAAGCGGCTCCAGGGAAAAACAACAGGTAAAGATGTGAAAAGCTCTGGACTAGACTGATCTGATGAATCTGACTCCTGATTCACTGGGATCAATGCACCTGACACCTCTACACACCAAAAGAACACCAATCCAGATTTGTATTGAGAAGCAGAGAAGCATATCTGGTGCTGATAAATAGCAAAGAGGAACAAGTGAGTTTCTTTATCAATATGTGATCTGCTTGCTGCATCTGCTGTTATTTTATACAGTCAAATACTCAAAAGTTCTGTTCTATGAAAAGCTAAACAAATATTATCCCTTTTGTGAAATTACATAAGTTTATCAGAGCTTATGTAATGCGGGGAGCTGTGATGTGACTTAAAGTCAACTGTACATACTACTGTGTGAACAAATGGACACCAGTCCCACTGGGGATAAATTAAGGGTTAAATTCTTATTATTTTATTATTACTTGTTGAGGTTTTTTAATAGTGTGATAAAAATGATTATGAGCACGACAACATGTGTTGCTGCAGCACTCATTGCTTTAAACTTACCGTACTCTGGGCAATCTTACAAACTCCACAAAGTGACAAACATTTTTATGCATATCTGTATTCCTTCTTGGTGCTTTTTCTCGCTGGTACCTTGATGTTTGCAAGATTTCATACAAATGTTTAACAGGATAAAGTGAAAACATGACGCTTAATAGCCATTATGTATTCTAACTCTAAAAACAGGAAGTTTGCTTTAATTTTATATTGTGTTACTGAGCCTGTCCTTGATGGTGAATATTAGGATAATACAACAGTTTGGGTATTTTTTTGTTCTTGTGTGATGCATTAAGTACACTACGTCTTCTCTGAATTACATATTGTATTTTATTTTTCCATGTGTTTTGTGTGGCTGAGGTACACTTCCATGTAAACACCAGAGCCTGATTAGCTTAGGTAGCATCATCAGATATGAAACGCACTTACCTGGGAAAAACCAACACAAAGAGGAAGACAGTAGACACTTACCTTTCCAAAGCTAGACTCTATATTCCAGATGAGACAATATGAGGAAGCTTTTTTCTGTGTGTTAGTGTTTATTAGTAGTGAAATGTTCTCAGCTGAGAGAAACTTAATAAATTATATCATGTATTTCTAGTTTTAGTTTTGTGAAATGTTTTGTTTGTGGCGATTCTTTACTTGTTCTGTTGTGTTTTCAGTTTTTCACTTTTATTGCAGTTTTATGTTCTATGATCTAAAACCCTGTTTTTTTTTTCCTGTCAGTTTTATTTTTTGTCTGAATGTTTGAATGTTTTCTCTGAGTTACATACTGTATTTTGTTTTTCCATTTGTCTTTTTCTGTATGCAGACAATGTTTGTGTGGCTCAGGTAACACCAGGTATGAAATGTACTTACCTGGAGAAAAAACACCACAAAGAGAAAGACAGTAGACACTTACCTTTGCAGGTCAAAGATTGTTACATGATATTATCTTGTGAATGAAAGTTTTGCTGCCTAAAAATGTCTCTTTAAATTATACCTGTTCAAACAAGCCATGTTCAATGGGTTTAAGTTTATATTGTGTTACTAAATACGTTCTTAATGGTAAATATTAGAATAAGACTTTATTGCGTGTTGCATTGATTGTTATGTGATTTTATCTTGTCATTGCAAGCTTATGTTATTATTTTTTGTTTGTGTTTTGTGAAATGCTGTGTTTGAGGGGTTTCTTTCATTGTTCTATTGTTTTAGATTTGTCACTTTTTCACAGTTGTATTATGTTTTCTGTGTTTTTTCCCCTTGTCACTTTTATTTTGTTACATCAGTGTTTGCTTTGAATGGTTTCTCTGTTTTGCTGTGTTTATGAAATTATGCAGTTTTTCTGTAGTACCATGCTGTGATTTGTGTACTTCTAATATTTGTGCATGTATATCTAAATGTAAGCAAATGAATAAACAAAGCTTGAAACAGTGGCCTCTCAGAGTGAAATGTGTTGACACAGCAAAAGTGACCACAAACACAGCAACTTGCCAAAGATGACGCTGCAAGTTCAGAGTGGTTTGACAGGGATAGTGGCACCACAGAGGCTTTTAAGAGTGTAAACCAAAATAACTTACCACCGGGCCTGGCTCCCCACGATCACCTCTGGCTCCTCTGATTCCTGGGCCTCCCTGTCAGAAACACAAACAGCCGAAGGTGATTCCAAGCACACAATCACAGTGTGTCAACCGAGCTGAGATACAAGAATAAGATTCATTGTTTGTATTAGTGTGTGGCTTACTGGTAATCCAGCAGGTCCGGGGGGACCTTTGCTGTCCTGGGTGCAGGTGCAGGCTTTAGGTAATGCTGGACAGTCTACCTCCTTCCTCTGGATGACCAGAGCATGAGCAGGGATGATGAAAAGAAGCAAATACAATTAAGATAATGACAATGAAATAGTTTGAAATGTGACAGAATCAGTCCCTTTTAAATGGGAAGAGATTTTCTCCTTTGAAAAAAACATATCAAATGCTTGCTATGAGGAAAAATAAAATGATTTATCTTATTATCAGGAATCACATGTGCAATTTTGTGAACTTCTGAAAAAGCAGAGTTTACAAAATACCCTCTAAAAGCACTTTCTCATTTTATGGACACGCTATATGAAGCAGTGTATTTTAAATTAACATTTCACACCATCTAAAAGTGACTCCTGCTTTAAACAAGTCTTCAGTTAGCTGTTTAAATAGAAACAAAGTTTAAACTCACCAGACCAGGAAGTTCACAGCACTTGTCTCTGTTGGCCCATGAAGTGCTGCAGACGATGTCAAAGATCTGGAGCTGGAACTGCAGAGAAAAGACATGTCAGTACACAAATGATCCATGTCTGTACCAACACACACCTAAACTAAGGTTAAGAACAAAAAGTCCATATGAAAAACACAATTCAGTTAATTTAACATCTTAACTCACATTTACATAAGCTTCAGTTTTTTCAAGAAACAAAATCAGTGACAACTTTCAACAAATACTGATGTCACAATGCAAACATACAGGAACCAATTAAAGTGAACCATAAAATACAGTAAGAAACAGGCATGGCGGCATCCAGCTGTGAAATCAAAGATGTTATGGGAATCAACAGGGAGCATTTAAGAGGATTTGAAGAGGTATTTCTATTTCACATGCCAGGATTAAGACTACAGATGATCAGCTGCTATACATCACTGAACTGTTTTGTGCAAATGAGGCTTTTAATCATAATCCTGTATTATGCCAAACAGAAAAAAAAAGAGATTAGCTGGGTTTACAGCTTTCCTTTAAATCATGCTGTCAGTGTTTTCAGTTTGTCTAATTAGGCGTGGTGTAAAATTAGAGTATTAGTCAGGGCAGCCCTGTGATTCATGGGGCTTAAATCACAGTAGGAGGCTCTAAGCCTCATCTTGGATTGTGAAAATATACAAAATGCCAAAAAAGAAAGAGAAAGTATTCAGATGGTCCTGGAGGCCGATGTGCAAAACTGCTGTCCTTCAAGAGAGGCAAACTTTCTCCTCATTTTCTGGTTCAGGAATCTGGTTTAACTGTGCAGTTGCCTTAGAAATGTGCGCAGAAACTGTACAACCCACAGTCAAAGAATAAAAAGATTAGCAGCTCAGATTGGCAGTGCGTTATCTGACTTAGATAAATGATGAAACTAATATATTATAGGTGGAATTTTTCAGCCTCAGAGCAGAGTCAGTGTCAGGGGTTTTCCCTTCAAAGGGAGATCAAACCAATCGCACACGGGGTCTGCTTCTCTATTTCTAGGGGAGGATAGTCAGAAATGCATTTGTTTGCATTTAAAAATTTGCTCAAGGAAGAAGTTTAGCTTTGATCAGAGCGTTGCAGCGGCATACGATCCATCCCCTTTAGGATAGAAAGACTTCTTTGAGAGCACCAAAGTGGTCAGGCCAGTCAGAAGCAGAAGAGATCTAACAGTGAATATGTATTTGAGTAGATCCTGTTTACATTCTGTGTAGTATGTGGTATACTGTATGATGCATGATCCCTTTACCGGTGCAGAGTTGTCCTTGTTCCCTCTGGACCGAACCATCCTGCCCAGGACCTCCAACCCATCGGTGGTGATGTTTCCTGCTGCGTTGATGGCTTTCTCTGCTACCATTTTGCAGTCAATCAGCACTCTGGCGCTGGTCTTGCTGATTGCGATGTGAAGCTGCACGAAAGAAAACACACAATATGTTCACCATGTTACTTCTTATACACCCTGGTTCAGTGCTTCAAGTGTTTAACACCTGATGCTGATAATCACAATTAGTGTGTTAGCTTTTATACATAACTAAGCTTTTACCTTCTGAAAGGCTTAAAATTACACTTTTAAATCACTATTTACGTATTAAAACATTTTTTATGTATTACTAACTATATTTAAATATTTTTAAAACTATTAATTGCTGTTACAATAATGAATTCTCATCTAGATACATACATAAATACTTATAGACGCAGCAACACAAGCTTTAACAAGTGAGAGAAAATAAAAGGATTACCTCTCTCTCTTTCAATCCTGTTTTTAACTACTTTTAAGTTTATACGTAGTATAATAATTTGCTAATTTCTTATCTAACCAATGCAAATTTGCTAATAACTGTAAGTAAATACTTTAAACAATTTGTTTATGGCTGTGACTATAATATACTATTATATGCCGTGATTCTTGTCTGTGTCAAGAGGATTAATATCCTAATTAATTCACAAAAATTATGAAAATTCAACACAACTATTTTATTTATACATTTACTGGGCTTTATTCTGTGACTTTAAATGACGTTTAAGCATCAGATTTAACCAAAATAAATGAGTAACATTCACAGCTAACCTTGCTAGCAAGCTAATCCCGATTAGCATCTAAATTCTACCACAATTCATTTTAAATAAACAGCTCAAAACTAAACAACCATACACAAAAATAATTATTTACCTCCGAAAATTCATTAAAAAAAAGTTCTTTACCTACTGATTAACTTTACATTCTTTACAATAGCATGATCTAATATGAGCCTCTATGTCTCTCTGGCGCCCCTGCGTTTATGTCATGGGGTCTCCGCTATGTCCCGCCTCTAAGCCTTTCTGATTGGCTCGTCAGCTTTAAACCAACCAATAGAAATACATTTTTATCGAGACGGACAGCCAGACACTGAAGTTAGGTAGTAAACTGCAACTATTATGTGTACAGCAAACAAACTATTTGAATAAGTTACCTCCTTATCAGGCACTTTAAAACTTTTAATTAACTATTATTTATTTATTAACTCATTTAAATAATGCAAATTACCCTAAAAGCTTATGTATTAGATGTTGCCTGGGGAGATGAGAAACATTTACAGTTAAATTGCAACTGGTGCAAACATTGCTAGCAGGCTAATCATTATTAGCATTTACATTTAAAGACACCTGGACATTCTTTAGGTTGAAGAGGTCATCTGTTATCAGTATTTGTACAGAAAACAACCTATTTTAATCAAAAGGTACTTCATTTACCAGCCAACCTCCTTATTGGAACTATTTTTAACATTTCAAATTCCTCATGAGCTCATGTAAACATGCTGTAACTATATTTATACTCATAAAAAAAAGAAAACAAAATTCTACAGGGTTGCAAATAGTAGTCTCATTTAATTGTACTGTCTTGCACTGTCCTGTGCGTTTTGCATTGTCTGAATGCATTGCACACTTGCACCTTATGTAGAAGTGTCTTGGTTCTGTGTTGTTCTGTCTTGGTTGTGTATAATTTTCAGTTGCACCGTATTCCTGGTGGACCGTTCATTTTACTTTATATTGTACTTGGTCTTAAGTGTTGACAATTAAATAAATCCTTTTGACCTCTTCCTGAAAGTAGCTCTAGTGAGAGGGGTTAGTCTTTCAATCCTTCCAAAACCCTGCATTTACAGCTCTGTGTTATAGGAGAACAGCTCCCTCTGCCTGCGTGATGCTGCAAAGTAATCAAGCAGCTTTCACTTCAAGTTTGGACAATAATAGTACACATTAGTACATGCATTAATTAGGGACAACTTTCATGTTAAAGAAACAGATCTTATCAAAGGGGCAAGTTTGTGTCATAATGCAGATTAAAACACACAAACATTAAAGCACATATAGAAAGAAAGTGTACATTTTTCAGGCCGGGTCTTGTAAAGCGTCTTGAGACGATTTGTATTGTTATTGACGCTATATAAATAAAACTGAATTGAATTGAATTGAATTTGCTTTGTCTATCTGATTGTTCTGGTTTGCTACAGAAGATTGAAATGTATATTTTAACACGTGTACAAAAAAAAAACCTTATGAAAACTGCTGAATAAATTATGAAACTTATATATTATAAAGTTGTTTTAAAATAAATTAATTTAGCAAACAGGTACAGCATTTTCTTTCCACAGAAAACAATGCAAAATGCTGTTGTAATATTTTAAGGTCAATGTTTTGCTGAGGCTCTCTTTAAATGTTTTAGACCAGTGCTACAGATTTACAGATTTACAGCAGAGCACATCTGTTCTGCAGCTTCACTCAACCTCCACTGGAACTGGGACAACAATTACGAGCGCCCTTAGTACCGAAGTTAAAATTATCTGCTATTTATAATTACACATACAGGCATTACTGTTACCACCACCGATACTGAACTGTCATGTAAATGTGACCGTCACTGACGCTGCTTGACTGGTTTCATGCGACCCTGTCTAGACCTTTATGTAACAGGAAAACCATGAGGTTTTAAAATAAGTTGCTGAACAGTTGCTATATTTACAGAAAAAGGGTAAAAATAAAAAAGCCATGTGAGCTCTACACTTGAAATATCTTGTGTTTTCAGCACATAACAGATTAAATCTTCTATATTTGGCAACGAGAATCTAAAAATGAATAACGCACAAACCTTAAAAACTCTGCTCTGTAATTTGGAACTGAAAGGTTTCCATTTTCCTTGACAGCAGAAAAGTTTCCATTTTGCTCAGATGGAATTCGTTTAGATCAGAGGCAACAAATGCAATTGTAATTTGTGAACTTTAGCCTAGTGCAGTCAGACTCGGCTCTTGTTCAGGATCAGAGTCTGGTAACACATCATCAGGATTTCATTATGTTGAACAACCTCCCAAAATATTATCAGAGCTACAATTAGCTGGGAAGAGCTACTAATAGCTGGAAGGCTAGGAAGCTAGGTGGAGATGCCATTAGTTGAGAAGCTAAGAAGCTACAAAGAGCTATTAACTATTAGCAGGGAAGGACTCCTGTTATCTGGGAGGTTAGAAAGCTAGGACGAGCTACAAACCCTCCCTTCCATATCTCCTCTAGTCCACTGGTGCTGAGCCAATCATCCCTCCCACCAACTATATTAGAGGTCCAACTAATAGCAACGGTGCATAATACACTGAAACCAACCACCATCAGCTTGGTGTCATGACCTTAAGTTAGAACATATTCTGGTTTCGAGAGCATATGTTCATAAACATGGTGGCAACACTACAGCTTTAAAAATATCTGAACTTTGGTGGCTTATCTGTCTGTAAATCTGTTCTGATAAACTGATCTTCAGTAAATCTATATTTCTGTTCATATTCAGACAGAACACCAGCCCCTCCGACCTAAATACACAAAATAAATCTTATTGAAAGCTAGCTAGCTGTAAAGCTAAGGGGTATTTCTGCTCTCTTGTCGTATTACCAAATACCAGCTTTGCATAAAATAAGAACTGAAAATCTGAAAACCTAAACCTGTGTGACGTATAGGATGATACTTTAATCGTCAAACACCCTCCACACTGAGCTGACTATCAAGTTCTAAGATGCATAAAGTCACACCTGTACAAACGTCACACCGAGTTGTCGGCTGCAGGTGCTGGTCTTGTGGGATTATAACCTCCACTGTGTGAGCAGTGACAGAACAAAAGGTGAAAAGGTAAAGCAGGATAAGCTATGCTGACAGCGAGCAGACAGAAGTGACTGCAGATCAGTCAGCGAGTCCCTCGGCTCCGACAACAACGCGACTGTGAGCGGGTTCAGGCTCAGGGCACGACTCGACTACCGTCAGCCTGTCAGGACTAAGACTACTACCGCCTCTATGCTCGACAAGGCTCAGGAAAGAGAAGCAGGGAGAGAAGATGATCTCAACTGAACAAATTAACGCACTGTATTCAGTATCAGCGTGTTGGGAATCAGTCTGACCTTATGGAAGTTTCCGTAGAAAAGCTTCTTGATTTCTGGCCCTTCAAACGTGACCGTCTGAAAATCTCTTTTGTAGTCGTTGTTGAAGAACGTCAGAGTTTTTCCTCCATCTGCAGGAAGACACAAAAACCTTCCCGTTAGTTTCTCCAACACGACAGCAGCAGACCTTTCTGGTATTTAGCTTGAATTCCAGAAACATGTTTGCTGTGTTTGTCGACTCACTGTCCAGGATGACTCCCACCAGAGGCTCGTTGTTCTTGTTGAGGATCTCCCAGATGGCGAAGGGCTCCTCAGGAGTGTTGGGCAGCAGCCTGAACAGCAGGGTGATGGTGTAGTCTGAGGGCAGCCCCTCTGGGTGGAGGAACCTGAGAGACAAACATCAGAGCCTCATGATTTTAAGTCAAACTGTGAATGAAAGAAGTCAATGCTCTGTTTTTACATCTAACGTTAGGCTAGGAAGCTAGACGGAGCTACTATTAGCAGGGAGCCTAAGAAGGTGTGGTGTACCTGGTTGGCTGAGCCAGCAGAGCATCACTGTGCAGGTGGAAACAGGGGAAAGCGTTGAAGGTGCCTGGTACCATGGAAACCCCAGAGACGCTGCTGTACCGATTCTCCACGAGCCCAAAGAGCTCCATCATACGGAAACCTCAGGACGAGATGGAGAGAGTTCATTAACACCAACTGATGATTTAATAAAAAGTCAGAAATGAATAAAGAACCTGAATGCAACATGACCTAAAGGAGGTGTGGTTTGCATTTTAGAGTTATTATTTTAATCTCCTACCCGGTGTTGTGCTTCCACTCATCGGGACAGATGGACACGCTGAAAAACAAAAAGGTGTGAAGAAAGAATATATTCTAGCAGGAGTTTGAAGTGTTCGCACTGAGAGACAAATACAAATAACATCCGTCACTCACTGGCAGTAGCGGCTTCGCACACGAACGTCACCAGCTTCTCCTCGATCTTCTTGAAGGCGTCCAGGTCGTCCACGAAGAACACATGTCTGTCGCTGGGTTTGCTGGCGATGCTCACCAGCTCCCCGTAGTCTGCGTCAGCGAAGCCAATAGCGAAGACAATGTAGCCTTGAACAGGAAGAAGCATTTAACGTGAGAATGAGCAAAGATGACGACTCTTATTATACTAATGGTATAAGTGGTCTGTGTAAAAGCAGAAAGTGGACAAACTGTTATTTGATTTAGATTTTTAAATCCCAAAACAAAAGAAACATTTCTTTAATTCTGTAGGTTAATCTGAGTTTAATGTCGTTTCTCCTGAGATGATTTCTGAAGCAGGAAGTAGTCTCCATGATGACCACTGGTCCAGATCTCTCTGGTCCAGATCTCTCTGGTCCATGGATCATTGTGTTCAGCTCTACATAAACCTGGTTCTTCTCCAGATGACCAGATACCTTGAGTCAGAAAGTCTAAAACTACATCTGAATATTGAGTCGTGTCCATGCTGCGTTTATACAGAAAAGATCTGAAATCACTGACTGACTTCTTCTTTCTGCAAATACGTCTGCTTTTCTAAGAATCTAATAACCACAGTTTGTGCTTTACTTCTTTTTCTTGTTTCTGGTTTCATATATTAAAGGACCAAATGTTTTGTGTTTTTGCTTTTTAAATTAAAAATAGAAGTCTAAAACCAAACTTGAAATACCAAAAAGTACACAGACCATTTATACAACTTAAACCTTTTTTTTTTTTTTTACCTATAATATGTGTCCCAAACATTTTGCCATTAAAAGCCAAAGCATCATTTAATATAATTATTTGTAAATTAAATGATTGTGTTGCAGTTTTTTTATCCATTAAGGCTTCCATCTGACCTTCCATCTGCATCTCCTTGGACACTTTGTTGACGTCGTCCTGCGATCGACCGTCGGTCAGAACCACCAGGACCTTCGGGACGCCCCTCCTGACTCCTGCCTCCGTTGTGAAGATGTTCTGCTTCACGTGTTGGATGGCTCGGCCTGAGCAGACAAACACATTCGTTCTGAATAACGTGTTACGTTTAAATTTGATGTAAGGAAAATGCAGGTGCACAACCTGAAACAGTACTAGACTGTACATCTAGCATGCACAGTATAAGCATCAGTAATAATGTCACATGTGCACATGTTGAATGATCAATATTTCACTGCTTAAATAATAAATAGCTAGAGGTGATGATAAAAAGCCCAGTCTATGAACTATTAATGTTGTTATAGCTCAAGGGTAAAAACTGTTAGACCGTCCCTGGTCTGATGGATCTTTATCAGATTCTTACAGTTTGATATCAGGCTTCATTCTCAATGCTTCCCTCTAGATGTGTGGCTGCTGTTATATCTCTGTAACGGAGGAACGTATCAGCAGGTTTTCTAACAGACCTGGTGATGAAATCCTCTGCAGACCGGAGGGAACGCAGGGAAACTGGCTGTTAATTGCAGAGTGTGCTGATTGAGTGCTCTTTAAGTTCCCAACCTCTTGCCTCCTCATAGAGAGTGGAGGATTAGCTACCCCCACCACCCCCCAGCAGTGATGCTGTTACAGATCCGTTCTCTGCAGGAGCGTCCGCCGGCGCTGCTTTGTGAACTCTGATTAATGACTACACCTCTCACAGCTTCCCCACAGACTTCCTCTCATCACGCTCTACAAATACAGGCTTCAGTGCTACAAACAGCACTACACTTACAAATGCAAACAGTAGCATTTCATTTAATTTTCAGGATGCTCAGTTATTACTGATAATGTCGTTAGGAAGCTGTGGGTCTTGCAGATGCCCCTCTTTCATCTAGAGATCATTTATTTTAGGATAAAGTGTCAGAATATTAGCTCTGAACTAATAACACGTTAATCCATTAAGGATTGTCCTACATTACAGATATTCAAACCTCACCTCAAGCAGTGGTTAAAAGCAAAGCAGTCACATAACCATTGACTTTCATCTTCTTACTAATGTTTTGTGATGTGCTCTTATTGTCATCTAAATCCAGAGTCATTTAAACGGCCTGTAGAGTCCAGACTCACAACAATCCCCCAAAAGAAGAAGAAGAAGAGGAACCATATACAGTATTTCATCTGCTGCAGACAGGCTGCTTTACTGTTGCCGTGGTTTCAAGTCCCAACATCCGTCATGCTTCACCTGAAAATCCTTTACGATAAATTCACCAAAAACTGGTGCAGCAGTCCAACCACAGAACAGATCCATACATCTGTCCTGCTATTCGCTGTGCGTCCTCACCTGTCTTTGTGCGTCCTCACCTGTCTTTGTGTTTCCTCCTTTGTAGGAGATCTTGTTGATGGCGTCCAGCAGACGCTCCTTGTTGCTGTATGAGTTCAGCCTGAACTCCGTCCGGGCGTCGTCACTGAACTGGGCTATAGCCACCTGGAAACACAGACACATCACTGATGAACAAAACTAGGTCATTAATTAACATTTGATTGAGTTTTATTCTAGAGATTTCAAATGAAATGTCCATACGTGGAAGCGCTGAGTGAGAAAATATATAAACATTTTTTACATTATAATTTATCTGAAACCAGATGTTCCAGGTTCTGTTCCACACGTCAGAAACCTTTGTAGTCCCAATGACATTGTGAGATTCATTAATAAATAGTATTAATAACAGCAGGTCTTTTTCAAGCTCAGACTGTTTTTTGCAGACGTGGTCCGTATAGGAAAGTCTGCTGTAAGTGCAAGACAGGAGGCAAAACGTTACAGAACAGATATCTAAAAAGGTGCCTCTTATAGATATGGACAAACTTCAGATATCTACACTATTTAAATATTTAAATGAAAGCTGTTGTTTTGTGTTTGGGGAATTAATTATCGTTTCTTTCTCTGAGTAGGCGCGGCAGTGGATGTCAGCTCATCCAGGAGAAATGAAAGCAAACCTCAGGAGGATTTCTCACAGAGACAGAGGAAGGAAACGCTGAGATGGTGGAGCAGGAGCTGGAGCTGGCTCAGTTCAGAACAACACTACATATCCCATGAGCCTCGTTGTTATGTCTTTTTCTGAAGAAGACAAGCATGTTGGGCGTTTTTACTACTTTTACCATCTGCAGCTGACTCCAGCAGAGCACAGACTCTGTCCCTGTTCAGACCACGTGTTAACATGTGATTCATGCTCAGTATGTAAATAAACACCTGGCTTCACCTGTCCATCTCTAAGTCCCTGTCCATCCACCTGGTCTTAATCTAAATGTGTCTCCACATGCGTCCCCAGCCAGCTCTGTAGATCTGATTAATTGATGTGTTACTGACACAATTACACACCATGTATGACAGTGTATATTCATATCAGATCACTCAGGACACATGTCAATGCCAGGTATTTACTCTAAAGCATTTATATTTAATATTAAAAGACGTCATGTGCTGCCTTTTCTCAGACAAACTGAGCTTCAGCTTGGAGTCATGACTGAGCTGAGTCTGATAAGATGAAACCTGACTCACAGTCAAGTAGCTGTATAGTTGTTTCATCAGTGAACTTGTCTGTGGTCACCTGGGAGATATTCCATGTTTGTACACAATGGAAAAACATGGAGAACAGCTTAATGGAGCCTGGCACAGCATTATAAGAACGCTGCAAGTGTAGAACAGGAGACTCAGAGCTGAGGAAAGGTTTCGATCACCTGGGAACAGCAGCAGAATACTGATGGTATGTAAATGACCGAGGAAGAAGACAGAGAGCTGTTTGCATAACATGGTTTGTACTAGTTTCAGAAAAGTTTTCATGCGAAACCAAAAATACATAAAAACTAAACAATGAGATGGAAACAGGAATATGTAGAAGATAAAGGTGTTTCATGTGTTTGAATTTTTAATCCCTTAATTAAAACATGAAATGAAAATGGTTCTTTGTTCATATTTTAACTTTCTCCAAGTTTACAAACCAGCTTCACAACGTTATCAGCTGGAATGGTTTCCAGTTTAGAGACGAGGAGTGGTGCTACGGTTGTTTTGCATGGAGGTAGTGTTGGTCTACAGCAAACTATTCAACTATTACATTAATACACGCTATGGCAAGAAGAGAAACAGTCCAGGATGACTTTCAGACATGAAGGTCAGTCAGCTCAGAATATTTCTAGTTTCTGAGGAAAGGAAGAAAAAGAGTTTCTTCATTAGAAACCAAGAAGATTAGATATCAGAGTTCATCTCTAACAGCCTGTGGTATCCAGACTCTTAATTGGAATCATGTTGTGTCATAACCATGTTTTTTAAATAAATTCAGCTCCATATCTCTGAGATGACATGTTGGACTACAGTTACTCTTCTGTCATCACCATATTAAGCCCCGCCCCCAAACAATCCAACTGGACCTGGATCAGTTCCCAACAGAAAGACTCCACAACAGCTTTCTGCTTTTGTAGGTAGAAACGTATTTCTGGCTTCCTCACTTTATCTCAGCATCAGCTGTTGGAGGAGACAGTAGGAATCAAACTGATGCAATGAAATGAAGAAGAAGAAGAAGAACTTCTGAGAGGACTTGAAATCTGTTGAGTTCAGATTTTTGTCTTTGTGATGCAGGGAAGGTGAACAGAAGGCCTCCATACATTTATTCAGAAATCAGTGCGACACTGACCCAGCATGGCTACCACTGTATCCCACAGAGACACACCATCCCATCATGATTAAAGCATTGTTGTTCTTCAGCTGCTCAATGAGCTGTAACGCTCCTCCGGGCTTTGTAAGCGCTGTTTGAGTGATGGAGCGATGTATCAGGCGACCGAGCCGCCACAATCACAAACCTAGACACAACGAGGCGGTCTGAGATGAGCTGGAGATCGAACACTAAAGAACACAAGTGGTCCTCCTTCCAGAGCGTCACTGAAGCTAAACACTGAGGGTCTTTGTGGCTGGTTTTGGACCAGAGAGAGAATACAGGTGTGTTGTTGATGGATCATTTCTTCAGCCATAATGCGTAGAACCAAGACAAGAAGCCTGCTGTACCTCAAACAAAGAGAAAAAGAAAAATGAAACATTCTGTGGTACCTGTGTGCCGTCCGGCCCGATGCGGTCCAGAGCTCCCGTGGTGCTGTACAGGAAGCGGATGATCTTCAGGAAGTTGTCGTCACCGATGCTCCAAGAACCGTCAACCAGGAAGACCAGGTCTGCTTTGGCTGCTTTACAGACTGAGAGGGAAAGACAAACATTAGTCTGAGGATTTATCTTCTAATAAGATCTATTCTAAGAGTCTGCTGGTGTTGGATTGATCTGCTCTTTGTTTACAGCAGAGTTTCATTTCCTTTCAAAATAAAAGCCCGCCCTGACAGTGGCATTAATCAACTAACCCGCAGTGAGGACGTGCACATATAGATTTTCTTCAGACGGATGCTGGTAAAGCTTTGAAACACTACAATCAATATTTGAAATGTGAAATGATTAAAGTATTCTGTTCCTTCCGTTAATAAAAGCAGTCTGCTGAAAAACTCAGATGTGAGAGCTGAAGCTTTACCTTTGATATTTTCTGTTGGATGAACGTCGTCAAGGTGATGTTTTGTGTCTGGAAAAATCTTTCATGTGTTTTGGACTGAACTTTATTCATTGCATTTAAATTTTTAATTCCGTTTCTGAAGTTGCCTGATGCCTGTTTCTGTTTTTTGGAGCATATAAGTGACATCCACAGGTTTTCATGTGTCTACTTGGTTTTAGGGAATCCCACATGGAGTCCATTAAAGGTCTCAGACTTTGTTACATAAAATTGTGCCACATGCACCAACACAACCAATGCGAAGGAAAAATTTGCCCAAATGGACAAAAATGTCCCTAATGACACACGAGGTCCTGATCTAAACGTCCAGTTTGTCTTTTTTAAAAGCAAATAAAGCAGCAGGATGAGACAGAGACGTGTTGTGTTGTCTGATGTCTGACTTGTTTGTCGTTTAGACAGAAGCGTGTGAAGAATGTGAATTACACGTCTGCTGCTGCAACAGATCCAAGGTTTACGTTCAAAGCTTTGACTTTAAATGACTCATTTTAAATCCTGCGTTGTAGATTTCTCTGTAATTACGCGCCACGTTTTCGTCTGGAGCTGAGAGTTATTGCTCGTCTATAAACTCTACATATAAACTTTATCTCATCTGAGTGTTTAAATGCGTGAGGGACGAACAAGAACATGAGAACACACAGGAACACGCAGATACATCTGATAACACATAATGATATAACATATGAAATCTGCTCTAACCTTCCTTGGCAGCAGGGATTGTGGGTAGCGGGGCGGGGGTCGGGGGCTTGGGTGGCGCCTGGGTCGGGACAGGAACTGCATGGAGAGAATAAAACAAGACAGATACATGAAGACCACCATCATGATCATGAACCCATCAGCACAGAGATGAAAGAAGAAGGAGGAGGAGGAGGAGGAGGAGGAGGAGGAGGAGGATGAGCATTTCTGCATCTGAATGTGTTGAACGACTCGCTGCAGCTCTGTCATTTCTGCTCCTCTATAATTTGGTGGATTGATCACAGTCTCAGCTGCAGTCTAAATTAAACACTCCCTCTTACCTGCACACACACAGTTTATATGTTCTCTGGCAGTAAATTAGTTTCCTGAGCTCAGAGTTACTTGCGCTGGTATGGGGAGCGTTCAGGAGCGTTCAGGAGCGTTAAGGAGCATTCAGGAGCATTGAGGAGCATTGAGGAGCGTTCAGGAGCGTCTCCCTGCAGCGATGGGGATAGTCATTTGGAAAGAAAAGGCTCCATCTTTCATTTGCATCAAAACAAAGCAATAAATGAGAGCGGTGCCTCTGCAGAGCTTCCAGCAAACAAACAGCTGCTTCAGGGAATAAATCCGTTCTCTCTCCATTCATCCTTCCCTTTCTCTTGATTCACTTGGTTACCTCCGTCGCCCCCTCCCCTCCTCCTTACTTAATGTGTTTCAGAATAATAAAGATTTAAACAGGTGACCAGTCCCAGGAAACATTCTCCCTGCTATGATATCTGCCACTGCAGACTTTTACTAATTAATTTAAACCTCTTAAATATAACAGCATGCAGAAACACAACATGTCTTTAGAGGTTATAGTGGAGCTGATGATAAATCTATGACGTACGGCCAGGAATCAGAGGAGTGTATGAGGTCTACGTCTCATTTAGTTTTATTATTTAATAGTGAAGGAATCAAGAAGACACGTGGAGCCCAGAGTATGTTCTAGATCCTTATGCTTTGATGACAGCTTTTCTCTCAGTCAGCTCAGACGACGTCGTCACCTGGAATCATTTTCTATTAACAGACCAAGAGTCATTTTGTTAGATTTCCTGTCTCCTTAACCTTCCTGTTCTCTTTCAAGTTTAATTTTTCCCGTCTTCAAAGGTTTCTATTTGACATAGTCTGAAATATATCAAGGAATGAACTGAAAAGTAGATGGACAGAAGTGTTGAGGTTTTATAAACAGTGAAATGGACAAAAGTTGCAGAGTAGAGTCAACAGTCCTTCTGTTCATCTGATGCTCTGATCATTAATAAGTCAAGAACTGCTCAACTACCTAAAGACAATCAACCGTCCATCATTAGTTGACCTGCAGGTCATGAGCGCAGTGCAGTCATGAAAACTATCAAAGCAGAGTTCATTAGAGTCTGAACTCATTCAGAGCAGCTCAGATTAGAGACACAGCTCTAAAGCTACAGAGTCAAACTGCTGCAAAGAAGAAATAAAAACCATTCCAGGTGATTTCCACCAGGAACAAAGTGTTTGTGTCGAGAAGAAGAAGAAAGAAGAAGAATGGAGGAGGAGATTAATTCATCTGTTTAGTGCTCTACTAGAACACATAGCGTTTCTCCATCTCTGTGAATAAACCGCTGATGAAAATAAAATAAAAACTATGCTGAGCACTGAATTTACTGCAAACAAAACAACCCCCCCCGTCTTCCCCCCGTCTCCAGAGAGTGGCTCCTGATTAGTGTTTGCTGCAGAACAAAAGGCTCCTTCTGAGCAGAGAGGAGAGGATTCAGGATGAAGGATGTTTTTCTGGTGAAGGTGTGATGTACTGTTAGTGTGAATAAATGAGACAGGCTTTAAGCGGTGCGTCCTTACGTGTCTTGTCGGTGACGGTGACGGCCGGCCCCTCGGTCCCGTCCAGCAGCTGAGCGTAGATGCTCATCTTGTACTGCATGTTGGGCTTCAGGTTGTTGAAGCAGTGTCGGCTGGTTCCTCCTCCCAGCTTGGTCTCCTGCTTCTGGCTCCCTGCAGCACAAACACACAGCGTCTCAGTGAAATCACTTTCTGTCCTTTCTCTGCATGTTAACACGTGGATCAATGAAAGCTGTTCTCAAAGCCAATCCCAGCAGGAGGATTCTCGTTTCAGTGCTTCATGGTTCAGAGCTTAATGTGCTCATCTTCTTCTACTCTATCAAATCAGGCCTGGAGACAAAGATGGAGGAACAAACTTTTTAAACTTCTCTTCATTTTTTTCTTCTTGCCTTCCTTAAACCCAGTCGATACTTAGGGGACACTGGACACTCACTTTTTGAACTGCTACCATCTGGTAGACGGCTCAGAGACAGACTGAGGAATGACTTCTATGCAAGAGCCACAATCACACTGAACAACTGGAACATGAAGGAGATAATAAGATCTATTCTATTTATTCTTCTCTTGTTTTTTGCCCTTCTTCGTCTTCTTCTTCTTCTCCTCATCTATTTCCAGTAGATGTGAGGCTCCTCTTCATTAATAAACTTCTCCACTGGTTGATGTTTTGATGTGAACCCATGTATCTGATCTCATGAGATGATCTGAGATGATCTGATCACTATCTATTTATCTATTTTTACTTCCTCCAGCCCTGATTTCATTGTAAGTGGGAGTAAATCATCTTGAGCAGGAGAAGATGAAGTGTTCAGAGTCTCCTCTTCATTTTACAGCCTCCTGTCTTCCTCCTGCAGCCGTCACATCCTCCTGGTAATTATTCACCAGCGGCGTCGACATAAATCCTCATTTAGCTCCTGTTCTGTGTTGACGGAACCGATCCACCGGAGCTCCCTGCAGAACCACGGGGAGATACGTGGCTTTCATGTGACGCTAATGACGGAGCAGTTATTGCTGGAGGACTAAAGGTGACCAGAGGCAGCCCCATGTGCTGGATGACGGCTGGATTAGACGTCAGTGTCGTCTTTGAGGTGGTCATAGAGCGCTGGAATCAATCTGTCGCTGTTTGAGTTTCTAACAAACGGGAAGATACAGGATTGTGTCTGCAGCAGAGAATCTGAATCTAAATCTGAAGGAACCTGGTTTGACTCTAAAATGGAAGTCAAGAGATTAAAGGTTTGTTCCACAGTTTACCAAAGGACAAACACGCTAGGCTGAGTTAGTGGAGAGTTTCTAAAGCATCATCTTTGAGAATTTAACGGCCAAACAGAAAATATTCACCTTGCTTCAAAGTATTTTCCTGTTAGAAGAAAAATGAGATCAAACATGGAGGTAGAAAAACAATCAGTTATTGAAACAAGTTGGTATCCATGTGGACAGCAACGATGGAGACGTGTTGGTCGTCTCTAGACTCTAGACATTCAGGACGGGAGGAGGAGACACTTCTTCTTCTTTTGTTCTATTCCCTCCATCATGTCACATTATATTTATCTGATGCACTTAGAACACAGACGCACCATAAATATATCGTTCAGGTAACATGTTCCCAACTTGTCCCGCCCACTAACTTTTTTTTTGTGGTCTGGAGTCTTTACGTTGGGAACTGATTCTGCTCCTGCAAAGATCTGCATGACCAATCAAAACGTTTGGGGGAGGGGCTTAATGTGGTGACTGACAGAAGAGTAACGTCATCTGAATTAGTTTAAATGTCTCTGATTGGTTGGAGGACTATCCAGGAGATGCTGAGGTGTTTTCAGTCTCTGTGTCAGTTAACGTTATATAATGTTACCAGACTCTTCTGCAGAAAAGTCTAATTAACTGATACATTCACCTGCAGACGCAGGTTAAAGCTTTTTTATCCACAAATATCTCTAGATGCTGCTGGTATTAACTATCAGAACGTTAGATGGACTGACAGTTAAAGGTTTTTATCTCTTGGTCTGACATGAAGCCGGTCTTCAAACTGGATCTGATGTCCAGGTAACTTTCAGACCGTCCATGACTCAGATCTTCAAACAGAGTTAAACTGTTCCACAGAGACAATCAGAGGCTGCAGCTGCAACCAACTCTTTATCAGCAGACGTAATGACTGTCATCCCTGCAGCAGAAACACAAACTTGTCACTTGGCAGCTCTAACACCGACCTTTAGTTTTTTTTTCTTTCTGTATTTCACCTCACGCAGCAAATCTAAATGTCACAGCGCTGCCTTCCTTCGTCTACGCGCCGGCTCCTAGTCGGAACCTTTAAGGCTGTCAGCGCGACTCTGACGGGACACAACAATATCTTTGTCATGTGGCTTCTCTGTCTGCGCTGCATACTCAAACTCCCACTAACGAAGGCATGCGATGATGAATGAGCCCCCCCGTCGTCCTACGCCTGCAGACATGCAGCGTAGGAGCTCAGCTCTCGCAGCACATGCAGCATGAAACAGCTGATGCAGCAGCAGTGATTCACAGTTTAATAAACGGAACCGGAGTCGCCCACAAATCCACCAGATGATCCAAAGAGCCGGCCGGAGCGGTGACACAATATTTCTGTGCATGCACGTTATTTACGTCTGCGTACATCTTCCTCTAATAAAAGGTCAGGGTGACATTTATTATCTCAGAGGAAGGAGGAGCAAAACAAAACGGGGCATCCAAAGACGTCTGTCAGAGCAGAAGGAAGGAAGGAAATGTGTTTGTGTCTGAATCACGGCTGAGGAATAAAATATGAATGGAAGCAAAAAGACTTTAAATAATGAAGAATAAACAGCAGCTGTGCTTTTAAAAGATCACCCCTCACTACCAACACTGTTGGACCTAATGTATAATTATATATGGAGAGAGTCCAGACCAAACTTTGCTTCACAAAAAAATCATTGGTGGGAGAAGTTGGAAACACTTTGCAGCTGAGCAGCTAATTAGCATGTAGCTCTGATGTTGGTTGTGCAGCTTTTCTTCATGAACCTCAACATTTCAGCAGGAAAGTTACTGTCGTTAGTTCTGTTTTCTATTTATTCAAAGTCATTTCCTCTGGACTCTGTGGAGGGTCCGTCTTCCCCTCCGTCCGGGGCACATGGAGGAATTAGCTTTGAGGAAACAATGTTTTCCCGATGATGAAACTCACCGAGCACAGACTCAGCGGT
Source organism: Planiliza haematocheilus (assembly GCA_005024645.1). NCBI lineage: Eukaryota > Metazoa > Chordata > Actinopteri > Mugiliformes > Mugilidae > Planiliza > Planiliza haematocheilus. Next base: position 110,796 of record SRSE01001047.1, read on the forward strand.
CGCTCTGTAGGAGCTGGCGTGTCGATTCGGCTGCCACTGGATGCACAAACTGTTCATCTTCACCTGGTACGTGCTCAGGTTGGTCACGCCGAGGTACACTGCAGGACGACAGAGGAGACAGAGGTCAGGTTCATCTGGACGTTACACGACAGCCGGGCGTCGTGGAGGAGGAGAATAGTAATGATAAGAATCTTTATTTCTGTTGTACTTTCCAACTCAACATTGCAGTTTGAGAAACAGATACACACAACAAAGATATTACAAATAGGGATGCACCCAAAAGTTTTGGTGGAAAATGCACATGCTGCGGTTGTTGCTTGCATCATCACAACATCCTGTTTCAGCCATGTTGTTTTGGTCTGAAAATGGTCTGAAAGTGCATTTTCGTTTGTTTTTGGTCGAAAATTATCAGACTTTATCACTGAAACAACACGTGCAAGAAACAGCTGCAACGATTTTTAGTCAAAAATGTCCTGAAAACGCATTTTTGTCGTTTTTTGGCCCAAATTTTTCGGTGCATCCTTAATTAAAAACAATAAAACAAAGTTAAAAACTCAGTTTAAAGGAGATCACAGAGTCAGAGGACCTGATTCATTCCACAGTCGTGGAGCCTGAGCGTCTCATGGTTCACGTTGACATATATGGTGCTAAAAGGTCCAGGAGCCAAGAATCTTTAAAAACATGATCTTTAAATTGATTCCAAGACAAACTAGTCTAACAAATCAGATCCTTTTCCTGGTTCTGGTCTGACCTAATCCCAGACGTCCTCCTCTCGTTCTGATATCTCTTTAACGCTTTAAAGCAACTCTGGTTTTTGTGGAACACTAAATATAAGCGTTATAGAGCCATAAGCATTCTTCTCCACGCGCTGCTGTAACGACTAATCTATATTTAACAGATCTGAGAGACCACGACGTGTTTCCAGATGACAGAGCGGCCGCTCGCTTTCAGGGACACCAAAAAGCATTTTCACAGAGTTATTTACAGACACAGAGAGGAATCTTTATGTTTCACAAACCCACACACTCTCTGCTTATGCAAATAGGACGCGAGCGCTTTCACCGTCCAGCGTCTGAAAGCTTCTGTTGTTCTGAGCTGACAGACATTAGCCTGCGTGTTTCTGGGAGTCGCTAATGGCTCCGGGATGTTTTACATTCATCTGACAAAACACAACATTGTCTCGCTGAGTATAAATACATAATGTATGTCTGCATAATGTCCTGTAAGAATGTGGTTTTAATGAGGAGGCAGGAACGGTTCTGGTGAAACTATGGGAGCCATCAGCTGATCTACTGGATCCAAGGACGAGCAGAGGAGTCAAGGTCCTGTTGCTTCACGTCTTCACCACAAGAACGCAGCACAGCTTTGACGTTTCTGCTGACGTGGCTCAGTCAGACTCACGACTCAGAAAAAACAAGAGGCTGATTGGTTTTTAATCAGCAGACCAGACTCAGACTGTCCCACCGAGCACCGAAGACATGTTAACCCGTCAGCGTTGGCAGACATGGCTGTTGGTTTCCAGCCTTAAAGCAGTTAAATATATTTAGTTTAGTACTTTAACCATCTAGAGTATCACAGAAACCAGCAGTCTAAGCAAAGAAACGATTTAAAGTCAGCTTTGTTGTGTCTTTTAACAGCTGAGACCAGACGTTATTCTGCAGTCTGACTTCTTTCTGCTGCTGTTTCAGAAGCTGCAGGATTTTGTGCACCACACCACATCCTCAGGATCTCCAGGATAAAATGCATCCACGTCCAGGATGCATGTGCAGGGTATCAGATGCCTCCACGGTGTCTGGACTTTATATTTAATGGAATCTCCTGACATTGTTGAGAGATGATCACAAATGTCAGTTTATGTTGTCAGGACTTAAAAATCAGTCCATAGCTGCAGTTTCTCTCTTTAAACGTTAACTGTGTGAAATCAAAGAAGAAATCTCAAACTTCAGTAAAAGTAAGTTGTGTCTCAGTGTCTACAGTGGTGTGGTGTCACTGGAGAAGCAGGAGAGCTGTGATGGTGACAGTGAAGCATCATCCTCCTCAGCTCCTCTGCTTCATTAAAATGCTGCCGAGCGTCATGACAGACGCTCCGTTCACCTCCTGGAATCCCAGCGGCCTCATCATCGCGCTCTCCTTTCAGCCCACCTCCCCTCCATCGTCTGCACATTTAGCTCTCTCCTCTTTTTCTTCCCAAACTCGACCTTCGGTTCAACCAAGAAGAGCTTCATTGTGATGCAGCCAACGGAAACCGAGGCTCCGTTTAGGAGCTGGAGAGCTCTCTGAGAAATGAGGACGGAGGCTCGGTGTCCCGCTCAAGGACACTTCAGAAGGACGTGTGGTTACTGGTTTCTAAGTTTGTGTGGAAACCAAAGAGGCCTCGTTTAAAACTTAGAGGAGCGGGATAAGTCCAAGGCTGTCGCAGTTATTTTACTTCTTGTGCCTGTATTTCCAGGAAGAGCACAAGTATTTTGTATTCTCTCCGTCTCACTTAAATACTTATTAATTATAAATCCAGGCTCTCACTCTAACGATTAGACTCAAGAAGGACAGATTGATTGACAAGTGTCCACTAGAGAGGAAACTTTAATCCAGTCCAGGGCGTCGGGGGTGGAGCTCTGAGAGGATGGAGATCCAGACATCGACTGCTCCTCTCGTTTGATTAGACTGTTTAATTCAGAGCGATGGAGGAGACGGAGAAGACCGATGAAAAGAATCGACGGTCTAAGGTAGAAAATGCCAACGAAACAATTACAGAGAAGATTGTCCAAAGAACACGGCACTGATGAGTTTACTAAGATGAGGGAGAGCATCCTGGATGAGCGATCACATTTAAGAAGGAATAAGATGAACTTTCACTCGCCCTGGTCAGAAAGAAGAACTTTCTGTTTGAACTAAATGACTTTCTGACTCATCTCCAGCCCTTGGCTCCTTCTCTCCTTGTTGCATCAAACGTCTGGTTATTTCTAAAACGTCTTAGCGCCCGTTCTCAGACAACTGGACCTCAGATTGGAGATGAACTCACAGGTCTTGGCCTTCCCTGAGAGGCCGTCGCTGGAGCCGGTGGTGTAGGAGGCGATGACCTTGACGCTGTACTCCGTCCCGCTCAGCAGGTTGACGATCAGCATGGTGTTCACGTCCTCCCCCACGAAGGTCTCCAGAGCTGGACCAGGAGCTGGAGAGGACGGGAGGGAGGTCAGAGGTCAGAGGTCAGAGGTCAGAGATCAGAGAGCGTTATTAGCATCAGTTCTAGCAATTAATAGAGGATGAGGCTACAGACTCAGAAATAAAATAACTGTTAATGTTGATGAATCCACTGAACAACCATGGTGTGATGGACAAAGACACTGCTCTCCAAGAAGAACATTTCTAAACATCATGTGGACAAGACAGAAGACTACTGGGACAATGTTTAGTGGACAGATGAGACCAAAGTAGAATAGTTTGGTTTAAATGAGATGAAGCATCAGAACCTCATCCCTCCATCAAACATGGGGGTGAAGCTAATGTCCTGGTTTGGGCCTGTTCTGCTGCATCTGGACCAGGACGCCTTGTCCTCATTGATGGACCAATGAACTCTAAAAGAAACTGTCAGGACATCTGTCCATAAGCTGAATGTGAAGAGAAACTGGGTCATGCAGCAAGACAAGGAGAACCAAGAACACAAGTGGTTCTACAAGAGAACGGTTAAAGAACATGCTGAAACATCCCAACACGTCTCATAAACTGCTATCTATGAACGTATGTGTAAAGTGAATGGAGTCTGAGTGTATATTACCAGATATAGGCTGGTAGACCACCCTGTAGCCCATGGTGGGTGATGGAGGAACGTCCCAGCTGATCCTGAAGCGGTTGTACCATTCCTCTGAGACTCGCAGGTTCCTGGGAGCTGACAGAGGAACTGAGGAGGACGAAATAAAAAACAGGTTTTCTATTAAAACGGTTCTTCACAAGAAAAGCACAATGACCAATGTAGATTATAGGGTCCAGTTCAATGACGCATCCATTTAAAAGGGTCAAGATACACCTGTCCACCTCCACCTGAAGGACAAAGGACACTGCTTTGAGGACAATAAGGTCCATGTTTTAGCCAAAAATGAAATGGATAGAATCCAACTCAATCTGAACATCTGTCCTCCAGCTACAGGTGAGTTAGTGGTCATTAACAGACTCCAGTCAGGTGAGTTTCAGGTGGACACCACCCACAGATGCTCCAATTAAACCCCAACAGATGCTCCAACTCTGGGAGCATCATCAGCTGCTGAAGCTAATTGGAGAAGAGCTGGACAAAAGTGAAGAAAGATGAGAAACCAGAAGGAGAAGATTGTGAAAACGCCACAAACCTCTGGAAGCAACAGCTTTGAAACTGAAATATTAATAGGAATTCATTTAGGGAAATCAGCAGCGACACTGAGCCCTACAGGAAGCAGCAGAGTACATTCACACACATGTTAAACCAAGTCAGATTTAATAAAAACCAAATCTATTAATGAAATACTTCCACACGGCAGAATGAGAACAGAGTTATTTAATACAAGAAAATGAGAGAAACTGGAAACGGAGACATAATGAAGTTGGATAAGACATAAATAGAGTCTGCAGCTACAGAGAGAAATAATCCCTGCGAGCTGATAGCAGCGCTGCACTAATAGCACATTTGAAACTGTAGAGGATGTGTTTCTGCTGCTCCTGATCCATCATGGAGTCAAATCCTCTGAAGATCCCCTCGGTTAATGGAAATCACTCTCGCCGTGTTCGTCTTTCACCGTTACGCCAGATGAAACCTCCAAATTATCCCGGCTCTCCTGCCTCATGTTCCCTCTGCGCTGTCTGCGCCGGTCGGCCATTAAAAAGCCAATCATAGTCTGAACATCAGGCTCGCATGTTCAGCACCAGCCTCATCCTCATCCTCGTCATCTTCCTCACCCTCTGAGCTCTCTGCTCGTTTAATGAAACTTTCTGAGCAGAGAAGCTTCTCCAGGACCAGAGTATGAGCTCAGGAACTGATGGTGGCTGTTAATAGATTAAAATATTTAATCAGGATTAATCACGATTTTACATGTTCTCAATGAACCTGGAAGGAAAAGCATCTCCTCCTTCTTCCTCCTCTTCCGCTTCTTTCTTCGTCCTTGTTTTGAGGAACCTTTACCTCAAAGATAAGCGTCAGGTGATGCCAGACGGAGCTTTGGTGTCATCATCAATGAGTGTATTTTCTCATCAAACTGAAGCAGAGCTAGCTCCGTCCATACTCTGGACATATTCACATGTCCTGCTTTGCTTCGCTAGAGGGTTACCACAGCAACTAGTGTCCTGAACGTCCACTAGAGACCACAGGTCTGCCACAAAGGTTGAGAACTAGTCACTGGCGGACGTTCCATGCTCCATTAGCGAGCCTGGTGCTCCAAGACGTTATCACGGTGGTAGGAACCAAAGTGCTGGACGGTGTCTTTATTTTAACAAGCCCACTTCCCGTCTCCAAAGGTTTCTCCTCCTGTCATCACCACAACATCCATGATGAACTCATCACTGCTTGTCTCTACTCTACATTTATGCCACTTTAAAGTCTCTAAAGCGTTCTTTCTGTTCTTTTTTTGTGTTTTCTCCTCTAAAATCTTTAAAGCTCCTTTAAGAACAGAAGACAAGTGGAACTTAAGAAACGATGTTGGATGTTAAAGCTGCTGATAAACTACTGAAATCAACAGTATTTCTGTCTTAAAACACTAAAACCACTCTGCATGTTCTCGTTTATTGACCAGCTGAACTCTCTCAGATTCAAACCTACATCTATTTGATCCAAATCTTCTAAATTAAACTCCTCAGGCATCCATTGCTCCCTTCAAACCTCCAGACAATATTTGCCACCCTGAGGAAATGAAAACAGTCCTCTGATTCTCTGCTGTACTTCCTTAACCCATCAACCAATCAGATGTCCAGTTCTGTCCTTCGTCTTCCCCCCAACCCAAGAAGAGCTGGACTCAGATTAGTCCAGCTCTTCTGTCACATTATCCATCTTCAGCTCGAGGCTAAAAACTCAATCGTCCTCTGAATCCCCCGTAGTGCCTCCCCCAGCGTTCACCTCATCCCTCATAGGTTCAAATCCCCAGATTACACCGGCTCTGACTGTCACGCCATCTATCTTCCCTCTGAAGAACCCAATCATCTCCTCTTTCACTCTTCCCTGGGCGATCGTCTCATCCCTCGCCAGCTAACAGGAACCATTCATCATCGCCGGGCGTCGTTTCAGGAGCAGAGAACGTCGTTAGTGTCTGTTAATGTACTGCACGGGGAGACAGGACGGGATGCAGCCTAGAGATTTATGACTTGGATTTAACGTTTCCTCCTCGCTGCAAGTCGAATGTTTGTTCAGTAGCGTGCTGAAATGATTCCAACATATATATCTCTGTCTTTAGCTGCACAGTAAAGAAAATAAATGCTGAGTTAAGACGGCAGGGAGACGGCTCTTTATCCTCCACAGTTATGAGCTCTTCATCTTCGCCTTTTGTTTTCTTAGCTAATGAAGCTAAAGGTAAATGAGTAATTAAAGAGAAAGACGCAATTCTAACCTTTTTCTTTTCTTCTAAATGATACTACTGACATGGTTTTTTTCCCCGTATCACTTGTGTTGGTACAAAATGTATTTATAGAGAGGATATTCAGAACAGACAGATAAAGAATAGACCGTTTTTACCAAGGCTAAAACTTGAAAATAGAAAAGACTGGGTAAAGAAACACAACCACTCAGTCCTCACTCCAGATCTCATAACAATTATACAAAACAGACTTTCTAAAGAAGATGGAGTGTTCTTTATCCTCCTCTGAATCTGTCTCCAAAGATAAAAGCATTTTATTTTTGTGCTTTAACAGTTTTAATTATTAATGAAGCTGATAAAATGAAAAAAATGAAATAAAATAAATAAATTACGAGTTATGTATTCTTCCACTTATCCTTTTGCTTTTAAGAATAATAGTAATGAAGATTTATTGTCACTGTCCAGTGAAAAACAACAAAAGGGAATCTCCCAGAAAGTGGCGAGCCAGCCAGGAGTTGAACCTCGAATCTTCTGATCTGTAGTCAGAGATGTTATCCATTGCGCCACTGGCCCGATGTGGCAGCGAATATTAAATAAGACATGAGAGGGGAAAAGGTGCAACTCTATATTTCTTTTCTCATAAAATAATAATTTGTTTCTCAGACATAGACGCCTTCCTTTACTCCTCTCTCAAACGTCTAAAGAGCGTCCTTTGTCCTCCAGGAGTAGGTGGACAGCTGAATCCTGACCAGAAGAGCTGTCAGTGATGTTAGAGAAACTTAAAAACAGGACAAAAACAACAGGACTCACGTGTTCGTCCCGTCTGAGTGGCCGTCGGTCCGTCTCCTTCAGGGTAGACGGGGGTGATTCTGACTTTATACTCGGTGTCAGACAGCAGAGGCTGCAGGACCAGGGCGCTCTGACCCGTGGGCACCGTCCTCTGTGAACAGAAGGAAGCAGCGTCTGGTTAAAACAACACCTGCCTACGTTTTCTTCTACCTGATGTTCACTCACTGACAAAGCTCAGTATCAGTTACTAAGCGATCAGTCTGTCTCTGGTTCTCATCACTTTAATTAATGTTTCAGTACAGTCGTACTGTGAGAACGATGTCTGGAGACGTGTTGATGAAACAGCAGGACAGTCTAACTGCTGAGCTTCTCTCCGCAGCAGGAACACATGCTGAGAACTTTAATTAGCAATGCCACTGGATTCAGAAGAAAAAGCTTAGGGTTTTATCTTCCTGCTCTACAGCCCTGCAGCAACACAATCCAACAATATCTGATTACTGTGTGACGGCTCTTTAATGTCTTTATTACACGTCTCCTGGGGCTGACTTGAGAATCAAATTGAAAAAAAAGAAGCAAATAATAAAAAAGAAGCGGTGTAACTTTAAATAGAGTTGAGGCTGTGGGGAGGTTTCAGGTGCTGCAGAGGTTAATTGAGTCCAGGTTTCCTCCTCACATGTCGGTGAACTCAGACGTTTGTTTAAAAGCGATGTCTCAATGAGCTGTCCGTCCAGGAGAAGACGACCTAATCTTTCTCCTTCCTCTGCTCTCTAGCTTTGTGTCTCTGCTTTTCTACATCTGTTCATTAAGTTGAATTTCTTTAGATTATGTTGTCCTTTCTCTCTTTTTCTTTATTTTTGTTCTCTGAAACCTTTGATTAATTTTCACACTATATCACAATTAAGTAGAAATTTCACGTAATTTGAAATTAATATTACAAAAAAACCCTAAAGGATTTTATTTAGATCACTGTGCCAAGTCAGAGAGCACTGAATGCAACACCTACGTACATCAAGCTCTCAGGGAGACTATGGTGCAACAATCTACTGATCCGTCCTCCAGTCCAGCAGGGGGAAGTGATTATTGATCTGAGCTCTGATCTGTTCTCCTGAAACATCATCGGCCGCTGGTCCAGTTCTGTTCCAGGTCAAACTACCGTCTGACCAAGTACAGTTTAAATGTAGGAACCAGTGATGCAGAGCAGATATCCCAGAATGCATTTCATAGACGTCATCAGGTACGGAGCTGTTTCAATAACAGGATGACCCTCCAGAATACGTACTTCAGAAAATAACAGATGAAGGTTAGATGATGAAAAAAGAAGAGAGAGAAGAGGGACAATAGTACCTTTGATCGTAAACCAATGAATGAGGACGACCCTGATGAGTCTGTGAGTGGTTCAGAAAGTTTAAGAGTAGATCTGTAAACACTTCACATTACCAGATAATCTGAGCTGAACTTCTGTACCACACGAGGATCACATCACACTGATTCTAAAGGCCTGAACAACCAAAGACCTTAGAGGACCTTAAACCTCACTAAACCTGGACCCAGCCCCTCTAACTTTACATGCAGGTCTATGAAGTTCAGCTTGTTTTTTCCCTCCAGGTGAACATTGCTGTGGTTTTTCTTCCTGCGTGGGAAAAATCTTTTAACACGTTGAATCTGCGTGTGAATGTAGACAACCTCAGACTCCTTTCCGTCCTCCACCGTCTGTCCATCTGTCTATCTGTCTTCAACCATCTGTCTGCATGGCATTCTAAGCATGTACAGTCTAGTCCGTCTCCCTCCCCCTCTCAGACGTGTCAGTCAGACAAACACCTCGAGCCGTGACAAATCAATTTCAGCCCGGCCTGATGAAAAAGCCAGCCGGTCTCTAAACTGTCACTGAGCCACACGGTCAGAGTAAACCTCCTCCAGCTACACCTCCTTTCTGCCGCCACCTCTTTGGAAATGCAAACACGGTTTCATGAAGTATTTATATGATTCAGAAAACCAATCTAGTTCTGACAGAGGCTCCGCGGGGCCAGAATATTAAGTCTGATCCACGGCTGCTGTGACTGCAGCGACGACATGGCGATACACCTGCCGAGGAAGGAGAGTGAAAGAGATGATTCAGCTGATCCATGACAGAGCTGAGACGCTCAAGGGTCCACCTTCAGACTTTAGACTTAGAGACAGTAAGGAATATTAGATCAAGAGAGACTGAAACTAAATTAACCGGAGGTAGTGGAGAAAGATGGAGGAGGACATGTCCCACAGGTAAGAAGAACTGAGTCTTGATCGCTACTCAAAACAGACACAGTAGAAAGCTCTGATTGTGTGGTAAGTGGAGATTTTTAGCCTGGAAGAGCAGGACAGTTGGTCTGGAGTCTCTCTGCTGGGAACTGAATGTGTGCAGGCAACTATCTGCCAATCAGATTGTGTGGGCGGAGCTTTATGCAGTGATGGATAGAATAAGTTTGATTGGTTTGATTACTTTATAATGAGACTGTTGTTAAGCATCAATCTCTGAGTGGAGGGGCTACGTTTGTAGATCACCTGATTCCTTTAAGCAGCTCTTTGGTACAAATGAAGGGACCTGGGTTGTACTCTGGTCAAGACATGTAGTGTTAAAACTGAATCATTACATTTTAGTGTGTCCAGGTGTTAAGAACCATGAAGACTAAAGCTTCATAAGACAGAGGATCAAATTAAAACACCGTTCAGTTCGTCCTCTCTCCTTCTTCAATACGTTTAGCAGCTCTTATTCTTATAAGAATTGAGTCTGACCACAACAGTCTGGATGTTTGAGCTTCAAAAAGGTTAAAGACAAATTGAATTAAAACATATAATATAGTACGACGTATTAGGGCCACATTAAGGGGGAAAAAAATCACAAACGTCGAGAATAAAATCATAACTTATGAGAATAAGGCGTTGGGGCCTCTGCAGGTGTATTGCCGGCATCTGAGACTGATTATTTCTTGAGATACCACGAAACCCCTCTGATTGGCCCGCTGATGCATCCACCCATAACCCTGCAGCTGACTACAGTGACTTCCTTCAAGTCCGTCTGGTTCTTTCTCCTGAAAAGATGCATTTTCTTGCGTATTCTTTTTAAAATCCTAATACTAATGATGATGTGACGCTGATGTGCCAAAAGATTAAGTATCTGGTATACCTAAACAACAGGTTAGAATACATTTTTTTCTCATAAATTACAACTTTATTCTCTTATTCTTATTCTACACTTGCCTATAAAATAGTTTAAACAGAATGAATTCTTTTAAGACTGTTCCTGATGTTCTTAATGTTGAACTAAACCCTTGAAGACAGGAGTGTTCACGAGCTGCAGAGAATCTGTGACAGAAGGAAACTTTTTAATCCTCCTTTACTCAGCTTTCACCTCCTGGAACAACGGCCGTGCTGCTGCAGAGAAGTAATAATCGCCCAAACTCTGTTTACACGGCGTGGAGCTGCTCTTGATGCCCGGCAGCTTTGGTTTTATTGGACACCAGCAGCAACGACACAGCTGTGTGTGGACAGATGGACAGATGGCTGCAGAGTCAGTCGCCCGGCGGCTACAAAGACGACGACGACGACATCTGGCCTCACAGGAGACTGAGCCGACGCAGCCATTAACTTCTATATTTATAAGCTTGGAGCATTTTTTACTGTCCGTTTAATTTTATTTTGTTTAGATAAGCTTCTGCAGTGTTATCTCCATCCAGTGCCATTTCCATATCGACACATAATGTTTCTGAACCTAGACCTGAGCAGATCATAGCACTGCCCCATAGCACAGGCTTGTACAGTAGACACTAGGCATGATGGCTGCGTCACTTCATCTGCCTCTCTTCTTACCCTGATGCCCCCATCACTCTGGAACAGGCGAAATCTGGACTCATCAGACCACATGACCTTCTTCCATTGCTCCAGAGTCCAATCTTTATGCTCCCTAGCAAACTGAAGCCTTTATTTCCAGTTAGCCTCACTGATTAGTGGTTTTCTACGCAGCTGTTGTCATTGAGGACATTTCATCATTTTGTAAAGTTGTTCTGATCAGGTTTGAAATTAAATATCTGCTCTCAAATGAACTAAATCACTGTTTCCTGAACGTGGCTCAGTGAAGGTGCTGATGATCCACATGAACGTTACATCCCAGTAAATGCGTTGTTCCTCTGGGAGATTTCTTTCCATCGTGCTGGATTTGGTTTATTTTCCATCATCTGAGGACGCTTCACAATAAATCAACGCTTCATGCGACTAAATTCACACCAATTATTTCACACAAAACGAGTCCAAATGTTTGGCGACAGGTGCATCGACAGGAGCCGTTTTCACTTCAGCCACTTAAAGAGAAGTTTGGCAGTGAACGGAATTTAAATAGAAACACAGAAGGAACAGCTGGTCGACACAAATCAGGACGTCTCAGCAGAGAAAAGAGAACAAAGCACAAACTATAAATAATGTAAATCCTCAGACTCAAAGGAAGTAAAGAGCTGTTGGACAGACAGAACTTGGAGCCAGAATAAAACTTCCACTGTTCCTCCACTAATCAGATCCTCCTGATGAAGAGGAGCAGATGTTCTGGTGGTGGTAACCATGGTAACCTTACTAATCATCTGCTAATACATGAACATCAGGTGAGGAGTTTCCAGGAGGAACAGAAACATGGAGGTAGAAGAACAAGATGAACCAAGATGGAGTCAATGTGGACAGAGACGATGGAGACGTGGAGGCATCTGGGTCGTCTTATAAGACTCAAGACATTCAGGACATGGAGGACATGGAGGAGGACATGGAGGAAGATACTCCTCCTCCTTTCTCTTGCTCTCCTTCAGTTTCCTCTTCTTTTTCTTCCTCCTATTTCTGCTCCTCCCCTCCTTCCTCTTCCTCTTATTTCTACTTTGGCTCCTTCTCCTCATTCTTCTCCATGTCTTCCTTTTCCTCATCTTCCTACTCCTCCTGCTTCTCCTCTTCATTTTTCGTTTAAGGTTTGGAGAGGAAGATGGAGAAAAACATCTCCTCCTCCTCCTCCTCCATCTTTCTGCTCCTCCTAGTTCTCCCTGTCCTTATATGTCCTCTTTCTTCTTCTCCTATCTCCACCTCCTCCTACATTGCGTTGTTCCTCTTCATCACTAAACCTCTCCAGCGATTAAAGTTTCCATGTGAACGCATGTATTTGCTTCAGTCTCCATGGAAACAGTCTCCGTCCAGAATGACTGATCAGGACAGAGACATATTGACCCATGTGAACATATCTGGGGATATTTGCTGTGCAGGGGTCAAAGGTTACAAAGACACTGTGTGAGTTGCATCTTGTTGTAGTTCTGCTTTAACTGATTTAATCTGCATCTTCATGAGGTTTGTTATGATCCGGCTCCATCCAGGTCAGTGGTTAAGAGCAGACCATCAGTGAGGAGGAAGTGTTGGGTTAACCGCCACCCACAAAGTCACTAACATGTCAATCAGCTTCCTGTTTGGAGGTTTAGGAGGATCTGATCGTCGTCCTGCCGCCAACAACCACAGACTGAAACCAGCTTTGAACAGAGAGGCAGAGAATCCTGTCAGACAGACCTGGTTTTTATATTTTTATAATTCCTCTGCAGTCAGCAGATAGACATCTGAACGGTAGCTAGTGCTCGATTCATACTCTGACCGTACTGCCAAACAGAGCCCACAGCTGTTCACACTTTGATAAGAGATCACATTTAACAAGCCGCCGGTGCAAACAGCTGGCGGCTCTTTATTGTCAGGATGAAAAGGCTGATGTGGGACCGGTGTCCAGGGTCTGAGGGGGGAGGTAGGGGGAGGTGGGGGGAGGTGGGGGGGCGCAAACACACACCTGTCAAACTGAAATAACATGATGCCTCCTTTAAAAACTAAGGAGCAGAAATGAAGCGTCTTTAAAATCAGAAACTACTGAATGAGTTCTACATGAAGACGAGTTTATAGTAACGTCAGATATCTGCCATTAAAAAGTTTCACTTCAAGCATTTCTCTGCAGAGGAGATTCGTTCTGCTCCGTGACCTTTTTGGTAAATTCAAGTTTGGTTTTAGACCCTAAAATAAAAAGAGAGTTGATCTGATTTTCATTTTGAAATACTAGACAAGCAAATGTAGATTTTGTCCTTTAACGTACGAAACCAGAAACCAGAAAGAGAAGTAAAGGAGAAACCAACAGTTATTAGATTCATAGAATAGAAGAAGTTTTTGTAGAAGAAGACGACGTGTCCATCAGTGATTTCAGATCTTTTCTGTCTAAACGGAGCATGAACATGACTCTGGGACAATGTTCAGACGTAGTTTTAGACTTTCTGACTCAAAGTATCTGATCATCTGGAGAAGAACCAGACCAGAGAGACCTGGACCAGGATGTAGTCTCCATGGTGGAGACTTCTTCTTCATCGCTGAAGGAACAGGTCAGGAAGAAAGAGAAGGAGAATAATGATGGAGCGAACTTGAAGAAGGAGATAAAGAAGAAAGAGGAGGAAGAGGAGAAAATAAGACGATGGATGAGGACGTGAGAACATGAAGTGTTTCCTCCGTCTTCGTCTCCAGGTCTAAACATAAACATCATAATGTTGTGAAGGTATTTTTAGTCCAGACGACATCAGTCTGTTTGTTTCCTTCTCTCTCTGTTGACGCTCATTACAGTCAAGAGCTGCCTTCCTCTCACTCTTCTTCCTCTCTTTGAAGACCTGCCACTGGTTTCATCATCACCATCACCATCATCATCATCATCATCATCGTCTTCTCGTCTCTGAAGGTCTCCTCCTCATCTCACCAGGGAGGACGTTTAATCATCTTCATCAATAACCCTCTTCCTCTTCCTCTCTCTCTTTCTTCCCTCGTTCCCCAAACACCTTTTATTTCTCATTCGCTGCTCAGCTGATGTGCTCCTACTGACTGCAGTCATCGTTATACGCTCCACAAGACTCAACTCATTCAGCTCTCTACTAAAAATGTTCAGCAGGAAACGAAATCACTGGAGACCGACAGGAGGAGGTGAAGCATCATTCAGAAAAGAATAAAGGTCTGAGGTGAAGCTCATCACCGGCTACGTCCACATGGAAGATGGAGGAGGAGGAGGAGGAGGAGAAGAAGAAGAAAGAGGTGGAGGAGGATGTGGAGAAAAGGAAGAGTTAGAAGAAGGATGCAACGGAGGAAATAGGAGAAGGAACAGGTGATGAAGAAAGAGAAGAAGGTGAGGAAGAAGAAGAAGGAGAAGAAAAACAAGGACAAAGAGGACTCCATGTCCTCCTCCATGTCCTCCACCAGTCCTGAATGTGTAGAGTCTTAGAAGACGACTAAGATGTCTCCACATTGTCTCCAACGTCTCTGTCCACATTGACTCCATCTTGGTTCATCTAGTTTCTCTACCTCCATGTTTCTGTCCCTCACCTGATCTTTAGTCCAGGTGGAGCAGACGCTCATAGAGGACAGGTTTAGTCCCCACCTTGTGACCTTGATGCAGATTAAAATCCCATCTCTGTCCGTCTTACCGTCTCCTCTGCTCGGTCCCCCTTAGCGCTGACGTAGTTCAGTCGATAGTGACGGATGTTCCTGGAGTCTACGGGCTGCCAGGACACTCTCAAGCTGAAGGTGGTTTGTTCATCGATCCTCATGCTCTTGACGCCGGGACGAGGAGCTGGAGGAGCAGAGAGAGAGGAAGGATCAGGATGGAGGGAAAACTAAAGTCATATCATCAACTTTCCTGATGGTAGACGTGGGAGCAGATGATTTAGAAGTTAGAAAAATGTTTCTAACAACCTATGATAGCATTTCTTTCAAGTAAACCTGTAAACTCTTGGAAAGTACCATTTTCATCACGTCCTGCTTATCAATTCATCTTTAATTAAAATGAAAATGAAATGGTGATAATTATTCTGCTCAGCAGCCCTCAGCTCGATATTAACTCATATTTTCTGTTTAGTCCAATGAAACATTGAAAAGACATTTTATTAAAAAATCAAACAAGGTCAGGCTGAAAATGTCCATTTATTAAAACAAATGAATTACTCTGTACTCTGGCAGAAGGAGGGAGTTAAGCCATTTTGATAAATGCGTGGATGCTGAGTTAGACCACGTCCCCCTCGTGCAGGATGATTTATAAACTTGTTTATATCATTTTCGGAGAAATTAAAAACTTTAAAATATCATTTTGAATACATATAAACCTATTTTTGTGCCCATGTTCAGCCAGATATTTGTTTGTAGTGCAAGTAATACAATATGAAAACAATACTAACTGACTGACTGGACTGAATATTGAATTTTTGTTTGAATCTGACGAGAAAACTAAACGACATGAACCGTAATAATCAAAGAGTCCTTTAACAGAGAGTTAGAGACGAGCAGGACGACAAGGATGATGTTAAAGGTAAATTACAGAGGACAGGTGAAGGAGCCATGAGCTCATCTGAACGAGTTACCTGCTGTGGTTGTGGTGGTTGTAGCGATGGTGGTGGTTCTTTTAGCTGAAACAACAGAAGAAGATGAACTGAAGTATGGATTTAAAGAGTCAGATGTGGAGCAGAGAACGGTTTGAAAAGGAAGAGCAGGAATGTTTTAAGTCATAGGAGCGTTTCATTTACCGGTGGTCTCTACGAGGATCACCTCATCGCTCTCCACCTCGTTCTGGTAGACGGCGGCCAGGAGGACTTCGTACTCCGTGGCAGGGCTGAGTCCTTTGATCAGGTACGTGTTAATGTTCCCGTCCAACAGAACCTGAAACAGAGGCGTAAAATAATAACAGTACTTAACATGGATGCTAGATGTTTACTTTTTGGACGTCAGTTTCAAAAAATGATTTATAAGTTCCCTTAGAGATTCAGAAACGGTTCATCCAGTCATGTGGGAAGTATTTTTCCAAACATTTTCCAAGAACAATGTCTCAAATAGTTCTGAGTAACAAACTACGTGACCCACTGGATCTAAACGCAGGTACAGCATCTGAGAACGTTCAATGGAAACTCACACTCTGGCCTTTTCATGGTTCTTTAAAGTCGCAAATGTCTGAAATGCTATCTATACTCAGAAAAAACATTTCTTTAATATATTTGCAAAAGTTCTTTTTTTAAAACACATGTTCTGTTATTATGACTTTGACTCAAACTGTAAGAAAATCAGGAAGTGATAAAAACAGCAGCAGCAACACTGTGGAAAGCAAGCAGAGCCTGAAGTGCAGTCGTAGTGAATCATTTCACCCTGCAGGGGGCAGTAATACTTCCTGTAGTGTCAAAACTGTTAAAGATCCCAAAGAAACAAAAGAAGAAGTCGACAAGTTCATCTTTAAAGTCCTGACAGGTGCTTATCTTGATAAAAACACATTTATTTGCATTTACAGTCGATGCTATGAACTGAGCAGGGAGCTTCCTGAGCAGCTGAGATGTTGAGAAGAGTAAAACAAACTGATAAAATATATCTTCTAGGTACATTTAAAACATATATTTAAAAAAAGGTAGGTTAATTAACATTAATGCATGTTAACTATGGAAATCATGCCACTGATGGTGAATGTTTTGGATCCATCATACCCAGATGTCTGAGAACCTTCACAGGCATATTAATGATCCTAATTTATTCTATTTGTTTCCTCCTCAACAGTTCTTAGTAACAGTTCTTTCTCCAACTCAGAAACCAAACGCTAACGATGCTTTTAAAAGATGATCATCTGGCAAGAATGCAGAGAGACAGACTCATTCCACTGTCTGTCCATTATGTTTTACTAATCACTGTTAACGCTCTGCACAGCCTTAGACAATGTGAGCGTGGGTTCTGTCTGTCAGTCTCCT